>MU686227.1:17710-31844 GCA_026770625.1 Nicotiana glauca | reverse complement strand
GCACCGGTTGCTCCAGTTGTGCCAGTCGCACCAGCTCCAGATTATGTGGTCCCAGTTATGCCAGACGATGAGCAGCGTCGACTAGAGAGGTTCGATAGACTCCAGCCTCCGACGTTCAGTGGTACTGAGGGCGAGGATGCCCAGGGATTTCTAGACAAGTGTCAGGGTATGCTTTGCACCGAAGGGATCTTAGAGTCGAGTGGTGTGGATTTTACTACCTTCCAGTTCTCAGGGCCTGCATTTACATGGTGGGAGGAGTTTGAGAGGCGTAGGCCTGTTGGAGCAGTGCCCCTTACTTGGCAGCAGTTCTTCACTCTCTTTTCGGAGAAGTATGTACCGCAGTCTCGCAGGGAGGAGCTGCGTCTCCAGTTCGAGTGGTTGATTCAGGGGGACATGGCTGTGATCCAGTACGAGTTGAGGTTTACGCAGTTAGCTCGGCATGCTACTTGGATGATCCTGACAGATCGGGAGAGGATTAGGAGGTTCGTGGATGGCCTCAACTATCCACTCCCTATTTTGATGACCAGAGAGAGGGTTATGAGTGCTTCATTCGAGGAGGTAGTCGATATGGATCGAGAGATTGAGACGGCTCGCCGTCGGGAGCGTGAGTAGAGGGAGGCCAAGAGGCCTCAAGGTTCTGGTAGTTTCAGTGGTGCTCCGTCTAGGTGCCAGTTCCAGCGTGGCAGAGGTCGTTCCTTCAGACCTCCTCAGTCAGGTCGCCCAGAGTACAGTGGGGCTTCTTCAGGCTGTGGTCCTCAGGGAGTTCAACAGGGCTAGTCTTCACTTAGTGCCCTTCCAGCTCAGAGCTCTACTCCTGCTTCTTCAGCCCAGGGTTCTTCAGCAGCGAGGGGTTCTCTTCAGTCCCCTTCTCCAGCACCGGGTAGTTGCTACGAGTGCGGTGAGTTTGGCCACATGAGGAGACAGTGTCCTCGGCTTCGTGGTGGTCGGTCTCAGCAGAGGGATCAGCCCTCCTCTTCTACTCCATCTACTTCAGCACCCTCCCAGTCAGGTAGGGGTGGGGGCCAGACAGCTAGGGGCCGCCCTAGGGGTGGAGACCGATCTGGTGGTGGTCAGGCTCGATTCTATGCTCTTCCAGACAGGAGGGACGCCATTGCATCAGATGCTGTTATCACAGGTATTATCTCAGTCTGCCACAGGGATGCTTCTGTTTTATTTGATCCCGGATCTACATACTCTTATGTGTCTTCATATTTTGCCCATCATTTGGGTACGACCCGTGGTTGTCTTGCCTTGCCTGTGCACGTATCTACCCCGGTGGGTGATACTATTATTGTGGATCATGTATATCGATCTTGTTTGGTGACTATTGGGGGTCTAGAGACCCGAGTCAACTTGTTATTGTTGGGCATGGTAGACTTTGATGTGATTCTGGGTATGGATTGGCTATCTCCGTACCATGCTATTCTGGACTTTCATGCCAAGACAATTACGTTGGCTATTCCGGGTGTTCCGAGGATTGAGTGGTGAGGTATGACCGACTATGTTCCTAGCAGGGTGATTTCCTTCCTAAAGGCCCAACGGATGGTTGGGAAAGGTTGTCTACCATACTTGGCTTTTGTGAGAGATATTGGAGCTGAGACTCCTAGTCTTGATTCTGTGCCTGTTGTGAGGGATTTACCAGATGTGTTTCCAGTAGACCTACCGGGCATGCCGCCGGACAGGGATATTGATTTCGGTATTGATCTGGCGCCGGGCACTCAGCCCATCTCTATTCCTCCCTATCGTATGGCACCAGCTGAGTTAAAAGAGTTGAAGGAGCAACTTCAAGAACTCCTAGATAAGGGGTTCATTCGCTCGAGTGTGTCACCGTGGGGTGCACCGATCTTATTTATGAAGAAGAAAGATGGCACAATGAGAATGTGCATTGAGTACAGGCAGTTGAACAAGGTGACATTGAAGAACAAGTATCCACTACCGTGCATTGATGATTTGTTTGACCAGCTCCAGGGAGCAAGGGTATTCTCCAAGATTGACCTCCATTCAAGCTATCACCAGCTGAAGATTAGGGATTCTGATATTATGAAGACAACTTTCAGGACGAGATATGGGCATTATGAGTTTCTAGTTATGTCTTTTGGGCTGACTAATTCCCCAGCCGCGTTCATGCATTTGATGAATAGCGTGTTTCGGCCGTATCTGGATTCATTTGTTATTGTTTTTATTGATGATATCCTGGTGTACTCGCATAGCCAGGAGGAGCATGCTCAGCATTTGAGAGTGGTATTACAGAGATTGAGGGAGGAGAAGCTTTATGCAAAGTTCTCCAAGTGTGAGTTCTGGCTTGGGTCTGTGGCTTTTCTGGGACACGTGGTGTCTAGTGATGGTATTCAGGTTGACCCAAAGAAGATAGAGGCGGTGCAGAGTTGGCCTAGACCGTCCTCAGCCACGGAGATTCGGAGTTTCCTCGGTTTGGCAGGGTATTATTGCGGGTTTGTCTAGGGTTTTTCATCTATTGCTTCGCCCTTGACCAAGTTGACGCAGAAGGGTGCACCATTTTTATGGTCAGACGAGTGCGAGTAGAGCTTTCAGAAGATCAAGACAACTTTGACCACAACTCCAGTGTTAGTGTTGCCATCAGCTTCAAGTTCTTACACTGTGTATTATGATGCTTCGAGAGCTGGGATCAGATGCGTGTTGATGCAGGAGGGTAGAGTTATTGCATATGCTTCTCGTCAGTTGAAGCCTCATGAGAAGAACTACCCCGTACACGATTTGGAGTAGGCTACTATAGTTAATGCTTTGAAAATTTGGAGGCACTACTTATATGGCGTATCTTGTGAGGTATATACTGATCATTGCAGCCTTTAGCATTTGTTCAAATAGAAGGATCTTAATTTGAGGCAGCGGAGGTGGCTTGAGTTACTCAAGGACTATGATATTACCATTTTGTATCATCCGGGGAAGGCCAATGTAGTGGCCGATACTTTGAGCCGGAAGGCGGTGAGTATGGGTAGTTCGGCGTACATTCCAGTTGGGGAGAGGCCCTTTGCAGTTGATGTCCAGGCTTTGGCAAATCGGATGGTGAGGCTAGATATTTCGGAGCCTAGTCGGGTATTGGCTTGTGTGGTTTCCCGCTCTTCCTTGTATGACCGCATCAGAGAGCGCTAGTATGATGATTCGTATTTTCTTGTCCTTAAGGAGAGGGTTCAGCATGATGATTCCAGGGATGTGACTATTGATAGTGATGGCGTGTTGAGGATGCAGGGCCGAATTTGCGTGCCCAATGTGGATGGGCTTCGGGAGTTGATATTGGAGGAGGCCCACAGCTCGCGGTATTCTATTCATCCAGGTGCCGCGAAGATGTATTAGGATTTGAGACAACATTACTGGTGGAGGAGAATGAAGAAGGATATTGTGAGTCATGTAGCTCGGTGTCTCAACTGTCAGCAGGTCAAGTATGAGCATCAGAGGCCCGGTATTGTACTTCAGCGCATGGTTATTTTCGAGTGGAAGTGGGAGAGGATTACTATGGATTTTTTGAGTGGTCTCCCTCGAACAGCGAGGAAGTTTGATTCGATTTGGGTGATTGTGGATCGGCTGAGCAAGTCTGCATACTTCATTCCGGTGTGTACTACCTATTCTTCGGAGCGGTTAGCAGAGATTTTTATCCGAGAGATTGTACGGTTGCATGGGGTCCCGATTTCTATTAGCTCAGATAGGGGTACTCAGTTTACTTCCCAGTTTTGGAGGACTTTTCAGCGAGAGTTAGGCACGTAGGTAGAGTTGAGCACAGCATTTCATCCTCAGACGGACGGGCAGTCCGAGCGTACCATTCAGATTTTGGAGGACATGTTGCGTGCCTATGTTATTGATTTTGGAGGTTCTTGGGCTGAGTTCTTGCCACTTTCAGAGTTTGCCTACAATAACAGCTATCAGTCCAGCATTCAGATGGCACCATATGAAGCCTTATATGGGAGGCGGTGTAGATCTCCGGTTGGTTGGTTTGAGCCCGGCGAGGCTAGGCTATTGGGGACAGAGTTGGTCCAGGATGCCTTAGATAAGGTAAAGGTGATACAGGAGAGACTTCGTATAGCTCAGTTGCGTCAGAAGAGTTACGCGGACAGGAAGGTTCGAGATGTATCTTATATGGTGGGCGAGAAGGTCTTGTTGAAGGTTTTGCCTATGAAGGGCGTTATGAGATTTGGAAAGAAAGGGAAGTTGAGCCCATAGTTCATTGGTCCTTTTGAGATACTCAGGAAGATTGGGGAGGTGGCCTATATGCTTGCTTTGCCACCCAGTTTATCAGGGGTTCATCAGGTATTTCATGTTTCTATGCTCCGGAAGTATGTTGGAGACCCGTCTCATGTGTTAGACTTCAGCACGATTCAGTTGGATGATGATTTGACCTATGATGTGGAGCCAGTGGCTATTTTGGGTCGTCAGGTTTGGAGATTGAGATCAAAGGATATAGCTTTGGTGAAGGTGCAGTGGAGAGGTCAGCCCGTGAAGGAGGGTACCTGGGAAACCGAGCAGGAGATGCGGAGCAGATATCCTCACCTATTTGAGGCTTCAGGTATGTTTCTTGACCCGCACGAGGACGAGCTTTTGTTTTAGTTGGGGAGGATGTGACGACCCGGCCAGTCGTCACGTGAGTTACCGCCCCGTTTCCCCCATATTATGCTTTTCTATGTTTCAATATTAGTATTTGAGGTGATCGGGTAGAGTTCGATTGGTTTTAGATGGAAATGAGATACTTAGTCTCTTAAAGGGAAGCTTATTTTAGAAAAGTCAACTGGGAGTTGACTATCTAGTTAGAGGGCTCGGATGTGAATTCCGATAATTCGGTTAGCTTCAGGGGATGATTTGTGACTTAGGAGCGTGATCGGGATTAATTTTGGAGGTCCGGTGTAGAATTAGGCTTGAATTGGCGAAATTAGTATTTTGGCGAATTTCGGTTGATGGGTGAGATTTTGATCCGAGGGTCGAAATGGGATTCCGAGAGTTGCAGTAGCTCCGTTAGGTGATTTTGGATGTGCGGGTAAAACTTCAGGTTAGTTGGAGGTGTTTTGGTCGGGTTTTTGATCGAATGTGTTTTTCGGATGTTTGAAGAAAACTTAGGCTTGAATCCGTATTGAATTGATGATTTTTGTGTTGTTTGGCGTGTTTTGATGATTGGAAAAAGTTTGATTGACGTTGTGGGGTATGTTGGTGTTTTTGGTTGAGATCCCGGGGGCCTCAGGGTGACTTTGTGTGATCAAACGGATCATTTTTGGACTTGTGTGATTGCTAGTTTTCCAGCTGTGGAGTTGCAGAGAATTCCTTCTTCGCGTTCGCGTAGTATGTGTCGCGAACGCGTAGATTTAAGTTTGGAGGCCAGAAAAATGTTTATCGCGTTTGCGTTGGGGCCACGCGTTCGCGTAGATTGAGGCATTGGTGCTTCGCGTTTGCGTAGAAGAAAGTAGAGGGCCAGCCTGGGTGTTCAACGCGTTCGCGTTCAGAAGGCCGCGTTCACGTGGGTTCAGGGGCCAGGCCTTTGCGTTCGCGGGAGATCAGACGCGTTCGCGAAGGGCAATTTTGTCAGAGGAAAAATTTATGCATCGCGAACGCGAGAGTGGTCTCGCGTTCGCATAGAAGAAAAAGCTGGAGACAGAAGCGTTTATTAAGGACATTTCATCCGCGACCCATTTATCATTTTCCCTATTTTTGAACCACCTCAAGAGCTTTTTGGTAGAAATTGAAGAGGGTTTTGACGGGAATTGATTGGAGATAAGTCTCGTGACCTAGAAACGCTATTTTATTGAAGAATCAACTTTTAATTCTTGGAAAATTGGGTGAAAAATTGAAGAACTAGGGCTTGGATTTTTGAAATGGAAATTTGGGATTTGAGGGAGCATATGAACTCCAATTTTGGTAAATTTTATATGTACGGACTCGTGGCGAGACGAGGAATCCGGTGATGTGAATTTCATAATTTTTCGAGAAGTGGTCTCGAGCTCGGATTTTGCCAACTTCGTGATTTTTGGTGTTTCTCGAATTCTTTTGAGTGGGTTACGTTTCTTTAGCCTATTGTAATGTATTCGTTATGGTTTTGGCCAGATTCGACGCGTGAGGAGGTCAATTTGCGAGGAAAGGGCATTGCGATCTAGACTTGTGGCCGATTTGAGGTGAGTAATAGATGTAGATGATGACCTGAGGGTTTGAAACCCCGGTATATCACACTGTGACGCTATATTGAGGCGAGACGCGTACTCTATGAGGAATGCGGGATCATTGTGATTGAGTACTATGGCTTAGTCCGTCCTGAGTGATGTTCATACTGTGTTCTTGACTAGAGATTATTGGTAAACATCCTACTTGGATTTTATGATATATCTGGGCCGTGTGCCGATTATTTGCATCCCTTAGGGATTATTATCACTGCTTCCATGATGCTTAGCATGTTACATGATTTCAATCCTGAGTTAAACACTGTTTGACATGCTTAGTCACATTCCTGAGGTTTTAAAAAGAAACTTAAACTATATCTTCCTAATAATTGGAACTGAGAACTATAACTTGACTTTGTCGTATGGCTCACATGCATATTCTAGACTGAGTGTGGATCGGACTACACGCCGCAGCGATGATATGATGATATTGCGCTTGGGCTGTAGGAGCCCCTCCGGAGTCTGAACCCCCACAGTGAGCACGGGTACCCAAATGGATCGGGCTGCGCGTCGCAGCGGTCATGTGCATTGCATTGCATTCTTACATTGATATTTGTCTGTCATTGTCTTGTTGCCATTTTTACCGTTAATTATGCTAAACTGTTGTCTGTAGCTTTACATTGTGGTATTTCGGGTATTCTCATTCTAAGTCATTACATATGCTTATTACTCACTGAGTTGGAAGTACTCATTTTACTCCCTGCACCATGTGTGCAGGTTCAGGTGTTTCGGAGGCTTAGTGGCATTGTTGCTGCTCTCCGAATTATCTCAAGAGTTGTCGAGGTAGCTGCCTGGCGTGCGCAGGACCCAATTTCTCCCCCTTATCTATTTATATTTCCGCATCCTAGACTTATGTATTTTGTGAATTCATTACTCAGTTGTATTTAGAGGCTCTAGACGCGTGACCCCAGATCTTTTGGGAGTTATATTGGTATTACTATGGCTTTCCGTATTAATTTTATCTATTATCAGAATTATTAATCTTGCTAATTGTTATAAATATCCAATTAACTGGTGATGAGTTTTCATACTCGGGTTGAGAGTGTTACAATGGTCGGGCTTGCCTAGCAATTGTGTTGGGCGCCATCACGGCCGGGGTTGGGGTCGTGACAATCTCTTTTCTATGGGTTCGGTATTTGCGTAGGGTGGCCAGTCCTATTTTTCAATAGTTTATTTTCCTATGTGGCACTAGTAATGACGTGGCATCCTACGTGTAGGAGATTGTATTAAAACGCACTGGCAGCTCCTGTCATAAGCATTTATTATATACGATATGAATGAGTGTAAGTGTTCAATTGGCAAAATGATAAGTTTGGGGACCAGCATGATAAAGTGGCACAAGTATAAGTGCCATTTAGGCTATTCTACAATCATTATATTGATAGATGATGCTTGATTCCATGTCTGTATTTTAAGTAGCCATGAGTAATATATATTAAAACCTTGTTATCTAACATAATTATGCAACTTTTCGATGATTCCAAAAGAGAAAAATTAGGTTGTGGCTTTTACTTTGCCCTATGATATTCATAGCCTAAAGAACCTTGTCCTTGATGATTAGTGACTTTAAAATGAAAATGGTTCTAACTTTGTGTTGATGTTGAGCTGAGTTGAAACATATGAAAAGCACAGATCAACTCAGGGCATATTCTTATGAAAAGCACATAGTTTGTCATCATCAAAAGGGGAAAATTTGTTGGCCCAAGTGAAGTTTGTTTTGATGATTGACAAAGTAACTCAAGCATGAACTCGGTCCATATACAGTATACACAAACACGGGCAAATTCGAGCACAAGGGATGCATGTGAAGGAGATAATATTAAGCTGGTATATCTGATATCTTCTAATCGAAAAGACTGCATAAACGATAATGAGAAGGACTCCTTACTCGAAGAAAACTTTATCCAAGATAAGGGAGGAGCTAGAAGTTGAAGATAACTAGAACTCTTCCACTAAGGAATAGTATAGTATTAGAACTCTAGTAATTTCCTATTATACTAAATCTGTAAATTACAGGATATTTTCACTTTACATGTATGCACAAAAGCTGAAGTTAAACGTGAGTTGAGAACAAAATAGCAGGGAATTTTTCAAGCAATTCTTGTGTAGTTCAAGTGTGTGAACCTGGAGCTACATGAACCAGATAGAAGAATCAGTTCCAAGTGTCTGTCTTTTATTCTAGTTTCACTGTAGGAGGTGGTTTTCAAATTGTACCTTCCAGCTTTATCTAGAATCAATTGTATTAGGTACTTTGAGTATTCAAGTTAGAGTTAACTTGAAGTTGCCGCAACGTTAGAGGTTGGTTTGCACAATGGGATTAGAGGTAATCCTTAGGCAAAGAATTTTGTAAATGTTGTTTTGGCTCAGTGATTTAGTGAAGTATTGAGAAAATCCTACTGAGGTCGTGGTTTTTCACCTTTTGAGCCGGGCATTTTCCACATAAAAATACCTGTGTTCTTTATTTTTCGTATTTATTATTTTTGCAATAGTAGTATAAGGAACACATAGAAGAACCAAGTCAATCTATAATTTGTACATGTGAAAATGGGACACAACACAAATCACCTATCTTGTAAGGCACTGGAGTATAAAACATCATCAAGAAAGATCGACGACAAGGTAGATACTCATTTATAAATGAAAATAACGAAAGTCAACCCCAACTTTTCTTGCTAACTATAAATTGAGCTGGTTGAGGCTCTTCCATTGTGAATTTTATAACCCATCACCTTCTTTTGGCTCGTCATGCTTTCCAATACCTCTTCATACAAATCTAGCCATTTCCCCATTTCCATGGAGATTGTCTCCACAAGCAAGACTGAGTCCAAAAGTAAAGAACAAGCTGGTGTCTTCACCCGGGGGTGGAGCCAGCTCAAGGGATTTCCCAGGATGCTGAAGGACAAAGCTTTGAACATTGCTAAGAACACAAAACAGATTGGGAAAGATGATCCAAGGAAAATTTGGCATGTAGCTAAGGTGGGACGAGCTCTCACTTTAGTATTGTTATTCTACTATTCCTGGCCGCTTTATCATAGCTTTGAACAATCAGCAATAATGGCTTCTGTCATTACTAAAAAACAGCTGATTTGTGATTGAATATTTGCGATCGAAAAAACCAATCACAAATTTGTGACCGATTCAATCGGAATTTTCAAAGTAATATTTGTTATATTTTTTTTTAATTTTTTCGACTATTTTTCCGGCAACATTGGTCGCAACATTTCGCGCAAAAATCCGGGATAAATTATTGCGACGGATTCAGTCGGAAACCAAAAGTCAAATAATTTATTTGACCATTTGCGTCCGTTTTGGTTGCAAATTATTTTAAACTCTAAAATTATTTTCACTAGCCCGCCCAAATAAACTAAAAAATAGATAAGACCAAACCCTCCCCCTCCCCCCCCATTTTGTCTTCTCCAAACGACCCACCCCCTGACTTCATCTCCCTCACACCACCCCCCCTTCACCAAACTCGCTGGAGAGTTGATTGTATAAATCGCGTATGAATTCATCAGCTTTTTCAGATACCAACACGGCGTCGTTCGAGCACCGCTCGTATTCCTCATCCGACATAAACAACGGCATCGCTCACTTTTATTTTTGACTTTTCATCAATCTGTGAAATCAAAGGTACTATGTTAATGACCTAATTTTTTAAAACTGCTATAATAATAGTCTAACATTTTGCAACGGAAAACCCTAGAAGAACAACCACGGGAGCATATTGGGAAGAAAAGCTTACCAACAATGGGGAATCAGTTTTGTAATGGACGGCTAGGGCAAATCTGAGACGACAAAGGGATTTCTTGAATTCTTGCTTTCTTTGCCAAAAGCAGCTTCAGGGTTTGGATATTTTCATGTACAGGTTAGAATTTCAATTTTGCAATTTCTGCTCTTTTTTTTTCTTTTACGAAGAATAATAGTTGAAGTAATGAAGCCAAATGCATATTCCCCAATGCGTGGATGCCTTATAATAGCCACTTCATTAAAGGCATGTGAATCCTCATCTGAAACAATTTATTTACTGCATTTTATTTAATATAATTTGGGATGTTACATAATCAAATTGCAATTAAAAAAAATTGGTTTAATTAATTACCTGGTGAAATTGCTCGACTAATTTGCTTTGAAGCAGTGTAGATATAACTAGGGGTGTCAATGGTTCGGTTCGGTCGGTTATTTTATAAATTTGTACCATACCAATTTTCGATTATTCTATTATGTATAACCAAAATTAGACTTTTTGAAACCGTCTCAATCATGTCGGTTTCTCTTCGGTATCGGTACGGTTCGGTTAATTTTCGGTATTTTTTTAATATCATGTAAAATTCATCAGTAGAAGTAGAATGCAATAACATACGTTCTTTTAGAGGAATTAGCAAAACTCTCTAGACATTTTTACTATTTCAAGGGTGATAAATTAAAAAAAGAAAAAAAAATATGGCTAGAGTATAGATCCATCAACTATCCTACAATAATGTAAAAGAAATCAAACAAAGGCAAAGAAAATATAAATCACACGAGTTAAAAGATATACCAAGATGAGACTCAAAAATAAAGTCTATAGAAGATTAAATATTCAAAAAGATAAATATAAATTATATGAAAGGAGACATATTCAATATATTGTAGTTTACTACTCATAATCGCTAGAATACTTTGTATCTTGCTAATGAAGATACTTGAAATAACTTAGTTTAAATAGAAGTAGTATAATAGGTTTTAGGAATTGGTATTTTGAGTTTAACTACTTGTTGGTTGTAATAATTTTCATAATTCCAAGGCCCAAAGAAAATTTAATGCATTATTATTTTTAAACTTACTAAATAAATATATTTTACATGTAAAATTTATTCGGTACGGTTCGGTAATTTTTCGATTTATTTTATAAAATAAAAAACCTACCCTAATTATCGGTGCGGTTATAGATTTATATAAAAACCTACGGTTTCTTTAAAAAAAACCTAAAAATCGGTTCGGTGCGGTACGGTTCGGTCGGTTTAGTCGGTTTTCGAATATCCATTGACACTCCTAGATATAACTCATGAGTGGCATTTTTTTAATGAACCATTCTCCTAAACTAAGAATAGAAGAACCTAAACATGAGGACATGGACACCCCAACCAAGAATATGAAAATTAAGGAGGTCAAAAATCCAAGACCTGTGAATTGTTAGAGATAGTTATGTGAGATACAGTACTTGCCATAAAAAAAATCAAAATATTCAAGTATTTAATAATACTATGGCAAAGGCAACCCGATGTACATAGCATTTCGCGTTCATGGAGGGTTCGGGGAATGGCCGCACACCATGCGGTATATGATGTAGACAGCGTATCCTAATGCAAGCAAGCATTAGTGGCTGCTTCCACGGCTTGAACCCGTGACATATACGTCACATGGAGACAATTACTGGTCTCTTTGGTAATACTTTCTTGGATCTTAGATTTAAAGTCATGATTAAATTCTTTGCTAGTTTCCACTTTATGCTTCATATCTGTGTACTTCTGTTGTTACTTTTTGAGAATATAGTGTCACTTGCAGCCTTAAGTTTGATAAGGGGAGCTAATTAAGAGGCTTTGAACATATGTGGGCAGTGTTCTCCTGTTATGTGGGCAGAACCTTTATGTTTGATGGCTTCATGAATATCTTATCTCATTTGCCTTTTACGTTTGCTACCATTTAACATATATGCAAGTTACAGAGATTTATCTTTTCCTTTCAATTTACTTTAAGCTGTAGTTTTTCCTCGTGAATCATCTGAAACTTGTGATCGTCCAAATTTGGTTTCAGCAAGGCTCTGTTGGTTGAAGAGAATGTTAATTCTTTATAGTTTGGGAAGAAGATACTCCGGTATTAACAGAGGCGGATCCAGGATTTAGAGGTTGAAGGTGCCGGAATATTTTCGAACATAGATATATTGATATTTACATGGTTCCAATAGAGGTAGTTATTTAACCGATTTGATCCATTTCGGGTTTAGTTTGAAATATTCGATCTTTTTGACTTATATAAATAACTAATTAAGCAAAAAAAATAATAAAATAATTATGACAACGTACTTTGCTTGATATTGCTTATATCGCAAAATATAGGAAAATCACACTCCTTTCAAATTAGTTTGGATCAAAGTTAATAATCATAACATTCATGAAAAGATAAGAACGACTTACTAATTTTAATGACCTTAGAAATTAGATCTAGTTTAATTTTATCTAACAGCTGTAAATGTTGCAAATACATTAGGAACATTTGCAGCAATACATTGACTAATTCTCTTCTTTTTCTTCTTCTTCAATTAGATGGGAACCAAAAGGAATTAAGAGAAGATTAGAAAAGAAATAATAACAAAACATGTAACTATGTATGTACATCTAGAGGACTCGAAAAAGGGGAAGGTACGAGAAGAGAATGCTTAAGGATATAAGTTTGAATTTTGAAATTATGGTTGTTAAAAGGAATTTGTTTCTTTAGCTTAAAAATAAAAAAAGAATAACATTTTCACAATAAAAAGACTCAAAAAAATAAATAAAGATAAAAGATGAAAATGTATGAGGGTGACATCTCGAATGTAAATATCAAAGGTTGAAAGCCTAAAACTGAAGTGAAGATATGTTTGAAGCGAATGGGATTCGAACTCTGGCACTTGGACACAAAAAGACGGCACTCTACCAGTGGCACCTAGAACAAGTTCATTAATCCGGGTGCCATCATTTGGTATATAGCCAATTTCTTCTAAATATACATAGAATATAAGAGTTTCGATAGAAGTTTACGGGTGGCGTGGCACCCCCACCTCCCTTAATAGATCCGCCCTTGGGTATTAATATGTTGATTGGTTTGGTGAGAGTTGTCTCTTCATTTTGTAGTTGCAAACAAGTGGTATATTGAGTCCATTGCTTGATCTGCCAGCAATTCTTTGCTTTGTTTTTAAAGCCACAATTACTTGATTAGTTCAAGTATTCAATCTGAATGTTCTGTTTCTGATAAAATAGTGTAGATTTTATGCTTATTTTTTCTTTCAAATTTATTACACAGATGGATTCTCGCGGTAAAAAAATAAAAAAATCTAAGAAGAAGAAACACACTTTACCTACATCAAGTCAGCTACCTCCACCTATACCAAATATGAGCCCTCTTCCTATGCCTCCTCGTCCTTCCATGCCAGCTTCAAAGTCATCTGACTTTTTAAAGTCCCTCCCCCATCTAGCTCGCTTCAGTATTACTCCATGCCTTCTCATGGTGATTCGGCTTCGACCACCATTAATTTCATACCCACGCCTCATTTCCCAGCTTCTTCCCCGCGTGGTTCTGCTAGTCAGATCGGCAGCTCACCACCGATTGCATCCTCGAGCCATCATAGTAGCCAGCATGGCGGTTCATCTTTTGTGCCTCATACATCGGCCACTCAATTATCATCTCCAGCATCATCCACTCCAAGTATATATAACTTGGATATTGGAGGCTCTCATGCAGCTGCATCCCCATCTACCAGATCAGAATGAATATGTGACAACAATTTAAGGTAAGATAAATTAATTTTTATTAATACTTATCCTCATTCGTTTAATATTATTTATTCAATTTTGCAAGTTCACTGCGTATGGAAGCCAACATTTGAAAATCTAGTGAATGATAACTTCGGGAAGAAAGCACATAAGCTGATAACAAATTCAAATCATGTTGCTAGGAAAGGTGGCAAAAAGTCTAATTGGATACGTGAAGATGTCTGGAATCAGCTCTTGGCGAAGGGGAACACCCCTGATTGGAAGAAGAAGAGTGAACAGGCAAAGTTAAATAGAGCTTCTACTAATGGTGGAACATTGCATACTGGAGGTTCTATTAGTTTTGAAGCCCATCGTTGGAGAATGGTAATTTCATTATAAAATATTCTTAGTTTTACAAGCATGCAAATTGAACATATATATATATATATATATATATATATATATATATATATATATATA
>MU686227.1:0-17678 GCA_026770625.1 Nicotiana glauca | reverse complement strand
TGAGGTCTTTGCAGAGACCCACAAGAAGAAGAAGAAGGATGGCACAAGAGAAGGATGGATCGAACCGCGTGCTTTAGAGACATTTGTATTATCCAAACACCAACACTATATTATTTTTCCTTCTTGGTTTATTTTATTTATATAACGTGTATTATTTTATTTTTCAGGACAAGTATCATATTGATCTTGATGCATGGAAACAAACTCAACCTAAAGGAACTCAGCTGACCCCGGAGGATATGACTGCAATTTGGACACAAGCGGCTGGTGGCGTGAATAAAGGTATAAATATTATGTAAATATCTATTTTGGTATTAATTTGAAAGTTGCTTATTTGTTTTCTTACTTCTTTTACTTTCTTTTCTTTATTTCTCATGAAAATAATAAAATAAAGGTCGAGTTTACGGGATTGGAGTATAGCCATCCTCCAGTCGTTCACCAACAACATTATTCACTGCGGCATCAGTTTCCCAAGAAGACATGGAATGTATGCGTCAAAAAGTGGATCAAATGTCGCAAGAACTTCAAGAAACTCAGGCTTTGATCCAAAAATTATTATTTTTTTAAAAAAAGCAAGAAAAGAGCTGCAATGGAGTCTGAGTCTGAGTCTGAGGAGGAGATTGAGTCTGAATAGGCTATTTGAATGTTTTAGAGTTGAAGTTAGAGACATGTTTAATCTATGTTGTTTGATAGTTCGTTGTTTCATTAGTTGGTTGAATTGTTATAAATATTATTGTTCGCTTTGTGGTAAATATTGAATTTTGGATTGTTTAGGTTTTTGGTTAATTGTTAGATGTTTGGTTGGCTGTTTTATTTGGCAGGTGGGTAATTAGAAATACAGTAGGATTCTGCCTAAAAATGCCAAGATTTGCGACTGAATTCAACACAAAGTTCACCAGGAATTATTCAGATTTGTGACTGATTTAGTCACAAATTAAAAATTTCTAACAATATTTAATTAAATTTTGCGACTGAATCAGTCGGAGAATTTTCAATATTTTTAATTGATTAATAATTATTGTTTACGACTGTTTCACTCAGAAGTTAGCGACTGATTCTGTCGCAAATTTAGCGACGGATTCTGTCGCAAAGTTAGCGACTGATTCAGTCGCAAATTGCTAAATTTCAAATGACCCCGCATTTTTCAGTTTGCGATTGCATCCGTTGCAATTTTTCGACTGATTCAGTCACAAATATATTGCGACAACGTGTTTTCTGACTGACACTTTTCAGTCGAAAAAATACGATTTGCGACTGTTTTGACGGTCACAAATTTGCTGTTTTTTAGTAGTGGTGTGATGGTTGCTTTCGAGTACACTGCTGGTAATTTTTGTGATCTCAGTGCATTCTCATTTTTCTTCTGCTTTGGTGATCTTGTTTATTCGTCTTTACACTTTTCATATTAATGACTTTTACTTTTTCAGGTGCAGCTATGTCTAAGTGCATAAACATAGCTTTTGCTACGGCCCTAGGTGGCACATTAGGTATTGGAGCTAAATATTTAGCTGAGCTTTGTGGAGAAGAAGGGGAACCTATAGTTCTTGGGTTTTTGTCTTCATTCTAGGTATGAAATGGAAGCTCAATACACTCATTCTCCAAACAAAATGTACAAAATAAAAAAAATTGTTCAAAGTTTTCTCAGTTTCAAAAATTTTACGTGATGATATATAGCTAGCTAGAAGTCCTTTGTCATAATGGAATCATAATTGTTTCACCGAACAACAGTAGTAGGTATATTTGCGGATTCGGTATTTAAACTTTATGCTTTACGGGTTCATCCTTTAAGGTTATTGGCATAAATATATTATAATTTAAAAGTTATGGGTTCATATATGTATTTACTATAATATTAGTGGATTTCATCCGTTAAATTTATGCTCCACACCAAAAACAATAGATTCAAATGTATCAGGTATCGTAAGGGTGGATTCACCCCTGGGTTAGGGTACATCAAAGACTCGTTTGCTTCATGCAGGTGCTATAGGCACATTTACAAGGTTTTACCCACATATGCAAATGAGGTATGACTATGGATGCATGCTCTTTGTCGCAACGTTCAGTTTGGTGTCAGTCTCCGGTGACAATTAAGTACTTGGATTTGGATAAGCAGCGGATATCCACCATTATGGTCAGTGTTGCAACCGTCATGATCATCTCCTTGCTTATTTGTCCAGTCTGGGCTGGGGAAGATCTTCATAACCTTGTTACTACCAACCTTGAAAAGCTAGCGAGCTTCTTAGAAGGTCCGTTGGATATCTTGATTTCTTTTGCTCCCTCCGTTTCGGTACATGTGACAGTATATTCTTTTTAGTTCACGTAAAAAAGAATGGTTGAATTAGAAATATAGAATCAATTTATTACATTTCTCATCTGCCCTAAAGGACAAGGCTTTATAACATGTTTGAGACCGCAAATTACAAAACCGGTACTGTCACGTACTTACACAAATATTACTGTATGTTTTAGATCGTAAGTTTTAAAACTCTTACATATTTTTTTTTTAACTTCACATTAAGTCAAATTATATTGTATAAATTGAAATGAGGAAGTACGGTTTAACCTTTGTCACTCCATTATTAAGAATTTATGTGGAGCAAACAAATTGATGAAACAAAGAATTTTTTTTGAAGGATTTGGAAGTAAGTATTTTGACGTTTCAGAGGCTGAGGCAAGTGGTGAGGGCTACAAGGACATTGAAAAGTGTTATTTTGAAGCCTTTATAAGTGTTCTTGGTTCTAGATATAGAGCTGGACTATTTCATAATTCAACTTCCATTCAATGCTTTTAATTTGTATTTTAGTTGTGGAATTTCTTTAGAACGACTAAAAAGCGCATTTTTCTCACAAGTTTGAATTTTCCTTCTTTACTGGCGGAATATTAAGTCAGTTGTTGCGGTGAGAAACTCTTTAGTTTTTCACCACTCTGAAAACTCAAAACTGAAAAGAATCTGAAACAATAATTACTTTCAAGAGAGACTAAAAATAAAAAAGGAATGTAGAAGGTAAAAGAAAATTAAAGAAGTTATTGTCATAATATCTATAGAGATTAGTGAATGTTGGGTTTTAGATAGCCACAAGATTAGCGTTAATG
This sequence comes from Nicotiana glauca, assembly GCA_026770625.1. Lineage (NCBI taxonomy): Eukaryota > Viridiplantae > Streptophyta > Magnoliopsida > Solanales > Solanaceae > Nicotiana > Nicotiana glauca. The sequence goes on along the minus strand of MU686227.1, from coordinate 14,588 downwards.
CGAATGTTAAGATAAATATACGATCATACAAATTTCGATAAAGATCATTAATAATCATCAAATTTATCAGAAGGTGCAATAGAGCATAAGAGATTAATGTTGCTTGAGATACTTTTTCCCCGTGATACGTAGGCCTTCAGATGTACCGATTTTTAGACTTTAGTCAAACACCCTCTTAAAATTATGATGATTGAAGGACTTAAAAAATAGAGAAATAGACCTAAAATTACATGTAATCTCAAAAGGTAATATCTAGGAGCCCGAGTAAATCTAATAAAAGAAAGAAAATAATGGAAGTTAACAAATTGTAATAGGTGATACCAACTAGAAGACTGGTTCTTACCAAAGACCCCTGATAGTATACTCCTTCCGTTTCATATTAAAAGGTATTTTTTTTTTAGTCAATTACCAAATAAATTATATATTTTTAAATTTGGAAATAATTTAATTTTAAACTCCTCATTTTACTCATTTTACCCTTAATGAGAAGGTTTTATAACCACACAAAGTCATGGCCCCATAAAACCTTACCTTTTAAGCTTTTAAAATCACAAATTTCAAAAGTCTTTCTTTTTTTTACATAAACTTCGTGTCGAATCAAACTACCTCATTTAATTTGAAACGGATGGAGTATTAAAAATTATAACAACAAGAGTATACTAGAGAACACCTAGTGTTAAGTAACAGTACTTAAATATTGAGTATTGAAATAAGCCTAAACAAAATTTTTTATGATAGTGATGATTTATAAAGCATATTCAACTTTGAAATGTCTTAGTTCATTGATTTATTATATTGTCTTGATAAGAGAAACATTCAGGAGGCATCCAGTAAGCAAGAGAAACACATTTTCTTGCCTTTTTTATTTCTCCCTTCTTTATCACTGTATCAAATAAAAATAATACAAACAAAAAAAAAATGTTTCAGGCAAACATTGCATGGTGGAAGCCTGCACACGGATCATTCAGGTTTAATCATCCATGGAAACAATACTTGAAGATTGGCGGAATTGCTAGAGAATGTGCTGGTCATCTTCAATCCCTTAGGGGTTGTTTGGTTGGAATATGGTTTATACCGGTATAAGTCATGTTGGATTTTTTTATATATTTAATTAATATATTAAATACTTAAAAGAGGGTGAATGTGAAATGAAGAAAAATTTAAGTGAAATTTTAAGTTTTCCTCCTGGGTAAATGGACATTCTCCTATGTTGGAAGAGGAAGAGGTTTTTATGGGTATATAAGCAATTGCTCTTCTTCTATATCTTAAAGAGTTGAGAAGAAGGAAAACCTCGTGCCGCCGTCATCGTTGTTGCTCACTCGGCTTCGGCTTTGGCTTTGGATTTGGTCGATTGATTGATTAACTTTTTGGACCAAATTTATTTGTTAATAGTAAAATATTAACAAAAATATTATTAAATATTTTGTTTAATAATAGAATATTAATATTAAATATTAGTATTAATTCAATCCATTTTTCTGTTTTGGTAATAGAAAATTAACTACCCTCTTCAATTTTCCCTCTCTATTTTTCCTCTTTATTATTGAGTAAATGGACATTTATGCAATGGCATTTATATTATGGCCGTTTTGCATAAACAGCCATTCTGAAGAGTTGCAACTCTTCAGATTTCAGCCGAACTTTGGCTATAAATACAATACTATTTTGCTCAGAATTTCAGTATGATTTTCTGAGTTTCTTCTCTTTCTTCTGCATACTTTTAGCATCAGACAAATCAAAAATAAGTGTGATTTGCTACCGAATTTTGTGTTCGCTGAAACACTAGGGTTTGAAGTACCACTACACCAATATGTAATTCGTTCTATCCTAGGAGGAAATAATCCATAACCTTGGATACTAGGAGGGGATTAAATTTCTTAAGGAAACACTGTGAATTTAGTGGGCTCAAATTGGTTTTCTGTTTATGTTCATTTCTGTTGATGTTCATTGCTGTTTATATTCATTTATATTTCCAGAATTATTTTACAAATACAGTATACTAACAAGCTTAAGGAATTTAATATATTTTCTGTATTTGTACTTACTATTTTTGTAGAGTAAAACCTTTGTGGTTTTGTAGTTTATTAAAATCTACGTGATTTTAACATTTGTCTCATTCTTTTATAGAAATGACTAATGAGAATGAGAACGAAGCTATTCTAATAGTGACTGACAATGCCTCAACAAGCTGAACGACACCGGTAGCATTGGCACCGGTGAAGAAACTCGAAAAAATTTTCGGGATTGATTTCAAGCGCTGGCAGCAAAAGATGTTCTTCTATTTGACTACTCTAAGTCTCCAGAAGTTCATCAAGAAAGATGTTCGTGTATTGTCCGATGAAACTCCAGAAACTGAACGCTTTCTCGTGATTGAGGCGTGGAAGCATTCAGATTTTTTTTACAAGAATTATATTCTAAGCGGGCTGGAGGATGCTTTGTATAACGTCTACAATGGCGTGGAAACGTCAAAGGAACCGTGGACTCCGCTTGAAAAGAAATACAAAATCGAAGATGCCAGGTTGAAAAAGTTTGTTGCTGCAAAATTTTTGGACTACAAAATGGTAGATAGCAAGTCTGTTATTACCTAAGTCCAGGAATTGCAAGTGATTATTCACGATCTCCTTGTTGAAAGTATAAATCAAATTAATATTGATCTTGAAAATAGTAATCTTAGTATGTTTACTAATAGCAATTTCATTGAAGGTCTTGTCATCAATGAAGCATTACAAGTAGCAGCGATGATTGAGAAGTTACCTCCTTTGTAGAAGGACTTCAAAAACTACTTGAAACACAAACGCAAGGAGATGTCCCTTGAAGATTTCATTGTTCGGTTGAGAATCGAAGAGGACAACAAAGCTGCTGAAAAGATAGGCCGTGGAAACTCAACAATAATGGGGGCAAATATTGTTAAAGAGAATAAAAGGAGGAAGAAGGCTTCTGGAACGAAATACAACCCAAGAAAGAAGTGGTTCAGTGGAAACTGCTATAACTATGGAAAAACCGGACACAAATCTACGGAGTTTCATGCTCCAAAGAAAGACAAGAAGAAGGGTCAAGCAAACATGGTTGAAAAGCATGATGATGTTGATGACTTATGTGCCATGCTTTTCGAATGCAACTTGGTAGGTAATCCTAAAGAGTGGTGGATTGATTCTGGAGCCACTCGCCATGTTTGTGCTATTAGAGAAGCTTTTGCTACGTATGCTCTTGTTGGACCCGATGAGACGATTTCTATGAGAAATGCTTCAAAGGCCAAGATTGAAGGATATGGGAAGATATTTTTCAAAATGACTTCCGGCAAGGTGGTGACTTTGAACAACGTCCTTCATGTTCCCAAGATTAGGAAGAATTTTGGTCTCTACTGGATTTCTTGTTAAGAATGATTTTAAATGTGTTATTATTTCCGACAAGGTTGTAATAAGTAAGAATGAAATATTTGTAGGAAAAGGTTATCTCACTGAGGGCCTTTTCAAGCTGAATATAATGGTTGTTGAAAATAATAATAAAATTTTATCTTCTTCTTACTTACTTGAGTCAAATGAATTATGGCATATACGTTTGAGTCATGTCAATTATAAAATCATACGTAAAATGAATAATTTGGAAGTATTGCCCAAGTTTGAATGTGACAAATCAAAATGTCAAGTATGTGTGGAATCTAAGTATATTAAACATCCTTATAGGTTAGTTGAAAGGAATACAAATCCTTTAGACCTAATTCACACAGATATTTGTGACATGAAGTCAATACCATCTCGCGGTGGAAAGAAGTATTTCATAACTTTTATTGACGATAGTACTCGATATTGCTATGTTTATTTACTTAATAGTAAAGATGAAGTAATAGATGCATTCAAGCAATACAAAAATGAAGTTGAAACGCAACTTAACAAGAAAATCAAAATGATAAGAAGTGATAGGGGTGGTGAATATGAATCTCCTTCTGAACAAATATGTTTAGAATATGGAATTATTCATCAAACAACGCCCCCCTACACGCCCCAATCCATTGGGATTGCAGAAAGAAAAAATCGTTCATTAAAGGAGATGATGAACGCATTATCAATAAGTTCTGGTTTGCCACAGAACTTATGGGGGGAAGCCATTCTTACGGCTAGCCGAATACTAAATCGAGTACACCATAGAAAAACACAATCCATTCCATATGAATAATGAAAAGAAAGGAAGCCCAACTTGAATTATTTTAAAGTGTGGGGGTGTTTGGCAAAAGTGCAAGTTCCTAAATCCAAAAGGGTAAAAGTAGGACCGAAAACCATTGATTGTGTTTTCATAGGATATGCGACTAATAATAAAGCATATTGATTTCTGGTTCATAAATCAAAAAATCCCGATATTCATAATAATACGGTTATAGAATCAGATAATGCTGAGTTCGTTGAAAATATATATCCTTATAAAAAGGAATGTGATTCGATTGGTGAAGGATCTAAACGACCTGGAAAGAAACAAAAGAAAGTACACTTAACTAGGAGGATCCAAGACGTAGTAAACGTCAAAGAACATCTACTTCATTTGGACCAGATTTTGTGACTATCTTATTGGAAAATGAGCCTCAAACATTTAAAGAAGCTATGTCCTCTTCGAAATTATTGTTATGGAAAGAGGCAGTCAATAGTAAAATAGAATCCATATTGAACAACCATACATGAGAATTAGTTGATCTTCCTCCTGAAAATAAACCATTGGGTTCTAATTGGATCTTTAAGAGGAAAATGAAAAATGATGGAACTATTGACAAATATAAGGCAAGACTTGTGGTCAAAGGATATAGACAACGAGAAGGTCTTGACTATTTTAATACATACTCTCCAGTTACAAGAATTACATACATACAAACGTTAGTAGCGTTAGCTACCATTTATGGCCTTGAAATTCATCAAATGGATGTTAAGACGGCCTTCTTAAATGGAGAGTTAGAGGAAGAAATATACATGGAATAACCTGAAAGGTTTGTGGTTCCAGGTAAAGAAAAGAAGGGTTGTAAACTTGTTAAGTCCCTTTACGGACTAAAACAAGCATCCAAACAATGGCATGCAAAATTTGACCAAACAATATTGTCAAATGGATTTAAGATAAATAAATGTGATAAATGTGATAAATGTGTGTATATTAAAAATGTTCCAAATCATATAGTCATTGTTTGCTTATATGTGGATGATATGCTCAGAATGAGTAATGACATTGCTAACATAAATGCTACTAAGCGAATGCTAACTAGCAAGTTTGATATGAAAGACTTGGGAGTTGCTGATTTAATTCTGGGAATTAAGATCCATAAGACTTCTCAAGGTCTGGCGTTGTCACAATCTTATTATATTAAGACAGTACTTAAAAAATTCAAGCACTTGGGCTTTAAAGTTGCAAAGACTCCAATTGACGTGAATCTTACATTAGCAAAGAACAAAGGCCAAAGCATATCACAATTGGATTATGCTCGTGTGTTGGGGTGTTTAATGTACATCATGAATTGTACACGACCAGAATAGCTTGTGCTATAAGTAAATTGAGTCGACATACGAGCAATCCAGGTCAATCCCATTGGATGGCCATGAAACGAGTTTCGGGCTATTTAGTACATACCTAGGACTTTGCTTTGCACTATAATAAATATCATGCGGTCATTGAGGGATACTATAATGCAAATTGGACCACCGGATCAACTGATTCCAAGTCCAAAAGTGGATATGTATTCACTATTAGTGGAGAAGCGGTATCTTGGAAGTCATCCAAACAAACTTGAATTGCCCGCTCTACAATGGAGGCTGAATTCATAGCCTTAGATAAAACCGAAGAAGCTTAATGGCTCCGGAATTTCTTGGAAGATATTTTATTTAGGCCCAAACCGTTAGCACTAATATGCATACATTACGATAGTGAACCGGCAATTGGAAGGGCTGGGAGCGTTATTTATAACGGTAAATCTCGTCATCTACAACGGACATAAAACCGTTAGATAATTACTCTCTAGAGGAATTATCACGATTGACCATGTAAAGTCAAGTGATAATGTATCGGATCTACTTACAATTGGTCTAACTAGAGAGGTAGTTGAGAAATCATCAAGGGGAATAGGAATGTAGCCGAGAACAAGTCATAATAGCGGTAACTTTACCTAGAAGACTGGAGATCCCAAGATCTAGGTTCAAGGAGATCAAACAAAGTCATTAATGACGGTTCAACATTGTCAACTAAACTTTGGGTCCATTCTCGCGATGAGACAATGTTCAGTAACAATGATAAAGCACTAAGGCTTTTTAATGATTTCCAAATTTGGTACGGGATATATCAAATAGTGTATCTACGGGATGACACGTTTCGGAATCACCTATGTAAGTGTGAAGTGTTAGCCGCTTCAAGGAGAACTTTGTAAGGCCAGTTCTCTACGCACTTATAAAATCAAGCGGTGTTCATGGATGAAACGAACACAACGTTGAGAACTAAAGAAGGTTAAGGGTTGGTTGTGTGACTGATGGTTGTCTAGGTATATACCAAAGTTCGACGGTTCAAAGATATCAAATCTACCGATTGATCGAGTATATCCGACATAAGTTCACTACGAAAAGTTCAAAGGGAAACATACTTATCCAGATGCAATTAATCCTTACTTGCAAATCACACAGTTTTTCATGCATATTTCCGTGATATAGCCATTCCCCATTCATGTGGGGGATTGTTGGATTTTTTATGTATTTAATTAATATATTAAATACTTAAAAGAGGGTGAATAGAAAATGGAGAGAAATAAAATTTTGAGTGAAATTTTAAATTTCCCTTTTTGGTCAATGGACATTGTCCTATATTGGAAGAGGAAGAGATTTTTTATGGGTATATAAGCAACTGCTCTTATTCTAGATCTTAAAGAGTTGAGAAGAAGGCCAACCTCGCGCCGTCGTCGGCATCGCTCGCTCGACTTTGGCTTCGGCTTCGAATTTGGATTCGGATTCGGGATCTGGATTTGAATTTGAATTTGGTTAAGTGATCGATTGATTGATTAACTTTTTGGACCAAATTTATTTGTTAATAGTAAAATATTAACAGAAATGTTATTAAATATTTTATTTAATAACAGAATATTAATATTAATTCAATCCATTTTTTTGTTTTGGTAATAGAAAATTAACTACCCTCTTCAATTTTTCCTTTTTATTGTTGAGTAAATGACCATTTATGTAATAACATTTATGTTGTGGTCGTTTTGCATAAACAGTCATTCTGAAGAGTTGCACCTCTTCAGATTTCAGCCCAACTTTGGCTATAAATATAACACTATTCTGCTAAGAATTTCACTACGATTTTCTAAATTTCTTCTCCTTCTTCTGCATACTTTTAGCATCAAAACAAAGCAAAAGTAAGTGTGATTTGCTACCGGACTTTGTGTTCGCTGAAATACTGGGGTTTGAAGTACCACTACACCAGTGTGTAATTTGTTCTATCGTGTGAGGAAATAATCTATAACATTGGGTACTGGGATGGGATTTTCAATGTGCTTGAATTGGTTTTCTGTTTATGTTCATTTCTGTTTATATTCATTATTGTTTATATTCATTTATGTTTCCAGAATTACTTTACAAATACATATACTAAAAAGTTATGCCGGTATAAGTTATATTGGGATAAGTTATGCTGGGATTAGTTATGTTGGGATTGTTGTTTATTCAATGCTTGGTATGTTGTATTAAGAATGACAATTGCATAATTTCTAAGAAGAAGGTATAAGTTATACCGGTGCTAATTACCCACCTTCAATAAGGTATAAGTTATCCAAGTGTTAAAATTAACACAGAAATAACTTATACCTGATTTGCTAACCAAATAAAATATTACGGTGGTATTAAATTTTTATACCACTCTTATACCTTCTTATACATAATACCAAACGATCTCTTAGTGGCTACTTAAAATCCAAGTCTCAGATATATATATATATATTGCAAGTATACTAGCACGATCATAAATTACCGTTAAAACAATTTCGTAGAATTTAATAAATATATTCGATTTAATAAATATGTTTGGATATTGACATAAAACCGGTTCTGTCCTTAAAAGAAAAACACGAAAAGTGCTTGTAAGAAATAGTTGTGAAGACATTTTTCTGTATGACTCAACCCGGCTTAATCCAATACCCATATATATAAAATTAAAATAATATTAAAAGTGAAGTTCCCCCCTCCCTCCTCCCCCGAAAAAATTAGTTTAGAATGCATGAGATTATGACAAAAAGAATATGGATAATTAAAGATCTCTTGAAATAATAATACTATTGATTTGAATGAAAATATTGAAAAGAAAATAAAAGATAGAAGTATGGTATTTTGAAGGATCACTTTTGATACTAGTTTAATTTATATATATGGGTATTGGATCGACTGGAGTAAGATAAGGTTGGGTCATTCGTATTTTAAATGGATTATTATTTATTAGATAGAAAATAAAAAAATAAAAAAAGAAAATACTATCAAAAAATTGCATTTTCTTGGCACTAATAATTTTTGTATGAGAAAATATATATGAATTTGCTAAAAAATAATCATAATTATATAATTATTCGTAAAATTTACCCTATTATATAAAATTGAACTAAGGTAGTACGTATAGTTACATACTACTAATATGTAGTGTCATTTGATCTTGTCAAACTTGCTCAATTATCATTTCTTCCTTTTTCTTTCCCATCAAAATTTTAGGTGATATTATTGTTGAAATTTCAATACAAACACAGAGCTAACGCAGCGAAAATTAAACAAGGAACGTACCTTCAGCCACAGTTGTTCAAGTGTTGTAGGATCGCCTTGTAAAAACTTTGACAGAAAACATATGAGTCTTCTAGCCTGTGCCTGTTGTTGGATGCCAGACTGATGGAGTTACAAGCATATTTATAGGTAGGCTAGGGACTCTTAGGCAAATACTCTAGCCCTAGGGACTTCTCCATAAATTATAATTACCCTAGGGACTACTAATATATGGTAATTTCTTTCCATCAAAGAAACTACCGTATATGCATAACTACAGAATATTATCTGATATATTATTTCTTTTGGGAGACAAGGTAAATAATTTATTACCCTATATGTGGGCCACACTAGAAAGTTCTAGAAAGATACGATGAATTTCTTACATTCTCCCACTTGGCCCACATATTTAAAATCAGATAATCCTTTATGAGAGATAAACATATAATATGGCCATAAACTTTATCACTCAACTAAAAGTTATGCGACAATCATTTTGACTAGAATATATTATTCCACGAATCATGGCGGTCATGCTTTTAAACAAACACTTCCTTCCATGCATTACAATGCACAATATATTCTAATAAGTTTCTAACAACTTTATGAATGAACTTAATATAAGTCATTCAGAGTCCAACTTTATTGATCCAATGATCACAAATAATACATGAAAAATCAAAAGTGTGCACTGTCATGTATATCAAAATAGGCATAATGTCCAGACAAACTGTTAGAGAGCAAAGCAAGATTAAATTGAGCTACTAAGTCCCATATGGGTTACATGATCCTTGAAAATATTAGCCAGCAGACCTTTAGTCATAGGATCGGCAATCATCAAAGTAGTACTAATATGCTCAAAATTCACATCTTGCTTCTTCACATAGTCTCTAATCATCAAGTACTTTATGTCGATGTGCTTGCTTCGGTTGCCACTTTTATTATTCTTAGAAAAGAAAACTACAACTGAATTGTCACAAAAGATTCTCAATAGCCTTGAAATGGAATCGACAATCCTAAGGCAGGAAATAATATTTTTCAACCATAACGCCTGTGATGTAGCTTCGTAGCATGCTATAAATTCAGCTTCCATTGTGGATGTTGCAACAAAGGTGTCACGACCCAAACCCGATCGTGATGGCGCCCAACCCTAAAACTAGGCAAGCCTGACCAACAGTCTTTCCCAAATCAACCGTAAACCTCAAATCCGACATTTCAAAGAGAATCTAATAGTTTTAGAATAATAACCCAATATTTATAGAAGAATAATACTGAGAAATACGATGGCTGATAAAAACATTCCCAAAAAATTTGGGGTCACGAGTCTAGAGCCTCTAAACAAAACTGGATAACAATATCTGAACGAAATACTCAAGTCTGGAAATGTATATATAAATAAAACTGAAATAGAAAGAGTAGTCACGTCCTGCGAACGTCAAGCAGCTACCTCAACAACTCTGATAAGCTCTGGAAACAAAGACTGCTCAGCTAAGCCTCCGGTGTACCTGAATCTGCACACAAGGTGCAGGGAGTAGGGGTGAGTACTAAGTACTCAGTGAGTAATAAGCATATAAAATGTCTGAAGATAAGAAATCCACGAAATGCCACAAAGTAAATCTAAAACTAACAATCCGACACCTTACTACGAACCAACAGCAACAGGTAATCACAGCTAGATCAAGTAAATAACAATGCATGAATGCAATGCACATGAACACGTTGTGGGGTACAGCCCGATCCATTTAACATCGACGGCGCTCACTGGGGGTGTGTATAGACTCCGGAGGTGCTCCTTCAGCCCAAGCGCAATATAATCATAACATTCGCTGCGGCGTGCAGCCCGATCCATGCTCAGTCCACAATATGCATATGAGTCACAACAGATTCAATTAACTTCCCAGTTTCTAATTTATCAATAAGAATATACTTTAGATATTTAACTTCAGGAAAAGTGACTTAGCATTTCATAACAGTGCTTAAACACAGGACTAAGATCAATGATTATACAAAACATGCTATCACAATGATATTTATCCTCTGAGGATGCTACAGATCGGCACAAGGCCCCAAACACGGCAATAAGCCCAGATATATTCAATACAGGGTGCGTATCAGTCGCCAATATAGAAACATTCTTGTTCGGGATGGACCAAGTCACAATCCCCAGTCATAACCAATCCTGCACCTACCATGGAGTGCGAATCACGCCCTACAATAGCGTCACAATGTGATTAGCCGGGGTTTTAAACCCTTAGGCCACCATACACACCAACTACTCACCTCTTACCGGTCGTAGATTGGTCCGCAATGCCTTTTCCTTTCGTATCGACCTCCTCGTGCGTCGAATCTAGTCAAAACCAAAGCGAATACATAAATATGGGTTAAAGAAACATAACCCAATCAAAAATACTCGAAAAGTACTAAAATTCACGAAGTTGGTAAAACCCGAGCCCCGGTCCCACTTCTCAAAAAATTCTGAAAATCATACCAACGGATTCCTCATCTCGCCACGAGTCCGTACATATAAAGTTTATCAAAATCGGAGTCCGTTTGACCCCTCAAATTCCAACTTTACACCTTCTTAGGTTTCAAGCCCTAACCTCCATTTTTACCCCGTAAATCCTGGGTTTTTCAGTGTTTAATCTATATTTTTACATCATATCAACATAATCCGAGTCTAAGAACTCTTGCCTGATGAAATCCCACGAATTCTCTTCAAAATTCGCCCACAAATCGCCTTTCCTCGAAGTCTAAAATATTTTCTAACTTCTGAAATTCGATAACACTGTTTATTAAAAATCCTCTGCGATTTTCGCTTCTGCGACAACCCGAACGCTTTTGCGGTTGTCGCTTCTACGGCCAATAAACCACTTCTGCGATTTTCCTTTAAGTCAATTGGGGCCGCTTCTGCGGTCTTAAACTGCTTTTGCGGTCTTCGCCACTGCGATCACATTGACCGCTTCTGCGGTCTCCTCAATATTCCATGACCGCTTCTGCGGTCTCCTCAATATTCCATGACCGCTTCTGCGGTCTCTTACTGCTTATGCGGTATCCGCTTTTGCGGAACTTCTTCCGCTTTGCCGGAAGATGCGAGTCCTCACCAGGACCACTTTTGCAACCATTTAGCCGCATCTGCGGAACCGCTCCTGCGGTCCTTTTTCTGCAGATGCGGAAATACCAGGAGCTTCAAAGAACAGACCTGCTGCAACTTCAAAAGTTCCCATTTTAATCATCCGACATCACCCCGAGGCCCTCGGGACCTCAACCAATTGCACAGATATGTTCTATTACTTCATTCAAACTTGCTCGTAACATAAAAACACTATCATAACATCAAAAATCATCGAATTACCACAAATGGAAGCATAAGTTAAACTAAAACTTCTGAAACTTGCATTTGATCTAAAACCCGACCTAAACACCTCCGAATGACCTGAAACTTTGCACGCATATACAAAATCACGTAATGGAGCTACTGCAACTCTCGGAATTCCATCCAGACCCTCGATTCAAAATCTCACCTACCAACCGGAATTCGCCAAAATCCAACCTTAGCCAATTCAAGCCTAATTCTACACCCGGCCTCCAAATTCAATTCCGATTGCGCTCCTAAGTCACAAATCATCCCCTGAAACTAGTCGAATCATCAAAAATCCATTCCGATCCTTCTAACTCATAAGTCACCATTCGGTTGACTTTTCCAAACTTACCTTCTCATAAAGAGAATTATTGTCTCATTTCTAACCGAACTCTCTCCGAATTACTTCAAATTCTCCAAACACATATAATGAAACATATAAAAGCATAAAATGGGGAAAACGGGGCGGTAACTCCCGTAATGACGGGTCGGGTCGTTACATCCTCCCCAACTTAAACAAACACTCGTCCTTGAGCTTATCGAGAGTTGTTCTACAAGCCAACCAGTAGCTGAATGATCTTACCAACCATATGCCCGAGGTGATCCCTCGTCACCCTATCTCGCATAGACCCGATAACATAATACAGCTGAACTTTCACAGTCCATTTAATCCATAAACCAACCCATAGAACCACGTCGCACTTTTCGTAAATCATATACAAGATCAGAAATTCACATCTGTACTCAGAGTAAGCCCGAACCAGCTGTAATAACCCATACTTGCACCCTCAGGTGAAAATATATGATATACCGCCTAAACCAAACACTTGGGATCATAACTTCTATTCACAGCAGTTGTCCCCAGCAACCAATTACCGGCAGAGAACCTCTTATTAGCTAAAGCCTTATTCCCACACTTTCCAATACTGCCAACGATGAATGAAGCATGCTATAAACCATAATCATCTCTCGGATCAACCATTCATGAAACCACTCCCCTTGACTGATATTACAACAGATTTCCGGGTCAAACCTCGATATTATCTTCCTAACAAGCTGAGATCAAATTTGTCCGCATTCATTAATGAACCCAACGATCACCTCGAATCCAACACCACTCTGATGACATGATACCTCAATACAAGTCTAACCCACATCTTGCATAATACACGCACCAGTAAGAAACGATCTGAACACACTCAAATCATAACAAATAACTCAAACGAAAGAGTTGTACCTCAAGCTCATCAATGCCATTACAATACAAGGCTGAGACCCCATCTCAAATCATAGTGCCTGAATCTACTCCGAAAGGTCATAACTCCCGTAGCCTCGCTACAATGCGCGATCCTATCCCAACACCGTTACACCTGAAGCACCTCAAGCCTCTATGCTCAAAATCAACAACCACGCACATTTGATGTTTGAAACCAACACAATTCATTACACCCACGGTGAAACAGAGAATATACAACACACAACCCGATAGACCATAACCAATGCTCTATATACCGAGCAACACTCATTTACTCTTCCCGCTCGACTTTCTCTATAAATTCTCAATGGAACCGCACCACATGTGCCCATAACTAATAAATCACAATGTCTCACAACATCGAAAACCAACTCATAGGTTTCCTCAGATCGCTAACAAGCTCAATAACGATAGACTCAACCTATTCCTCAACAGTACATCTCAGGGTCAACCAAGCTAAATCAAGCTAAATGCGTAGCCATATCGGCCTGCCAACGAACTTAGTACCAAGAAGCCTGAAAATGTTTCTTCCACTTCTATAACTCCTGCCGAAGGCACCAAATAAATGCCAAAATCCACAATCTCATCTGGTTACATACCCGGCCACACGAAACGCATTCGAAAAATCCCTCAATAACAGAACGGGATCAATGATAGTAACCTCTGCACTAACATCTATCACAAATGCCCAGTTAAGAAAGTACTCCTTCCCAGCTGTCTGCTGGTTCTTTGAAATATAAATCATTCTGCTAAAACATATTCTAACGTACTTCACCACTTAACCCGTGGCATTTCTGGCGTAGCCCCTAATGCAATAGTTCAAAATCACTCAACACTACGACAACCAGTCTGAATTCCAACATCATATCCAAAATATAACATACCAGCGAATAAAGATCCACCACTACAACATAGCATATATATCAGAACTCCATATAACACACAAATCATCATACCTGATCCCAGTTTCCATCGTGCGAATACCTGCACCCATTTGATACCTAATCATTCCACGACAGATAATCAATATTCACCTGTGCTAACAAGCAAACCCGAATACCCCTAGTGGACCCAACAAGAACATGCCGCAACACTACTGAAATATAATCAGTTTAATCACATTACAGTTTTCTGAAACACATACTCGCATCAAATCACTTCCACTTAGCAATACCATCTTCCCTAATCATCTAAAGCTCTCTTATCTAATCGCTTAGAAGGA
>MU686220.1:0-60725 GCA_026770625.1 Nicotiana glauca | reverse complement strand
ATATATATATATATATATATATATATATATATATATATATATATATAATAGAAAAGGAAAATGGGGATCAACTTATTCATAGTAATATGTATATTGCTCGTTATTATTGTCCAATTATTAATAGGATTAAATTAATAGGATTAAATTAATAGTATTAAATAGTGCAGAATGTGTATGTCCTAAAAGTAGCCTAATATGAATGTCCTAAAACTAATAGGATTATAAGGCTAATATCTAGAATTCCGGTTATATCCTTTTATTATAAGTTAATTAGCTTAATATTATAAGGTTATATCTAAAATTCCGATTATATCCTTTTATTATGAGTTAATTTGCTTAATATTATAAAGTTATTTTAGTAAACCGATATTATATATATATATATATATATATATATAGGGTAAAAATGAAAGAGAACATATGCTTTTGGTTGTGACTTCTAGCTAGCAATCTTTTTTCTGATATTCGCACAATTGGAGATTTCTCACTGATTTATATGCATGAACCACCTTTATTCTCATTTGCAATTAATGGAGGAAACATGGAAAAGAGGCTACCTACTTAATTTCTTGTACGTGAAACATACCTACCACTTCTCTTTGTCCATTGAATAGAAAATGAGATCTTCAGCCTACAAGAGAAATAAGGATCGACCATACCATATATAGATATAAAAATCATTCGTCCTATAAAATTCAATATTAATCTCAAACCCTCTATTATTTTAATCTGAATCTAACTTATGTACATTGGTATATAAAATAATTCTACAGTATTAATATAATTTAATTAGTTATCATTATACTTGTCTTATCTTTTAGGTAACTAATTTTATATAGTTCGAACAGTTACATATAGTTATCTTTTAAATTTTGTAGAAATTGTTACTTTCTTGGTTCCGCAAGGGTCGAAACGGGAAGAGAGGGGAGACCAATTACATCAGTAAGTAGCTTGTAGTTAACTTATCTCCTTTAACTACAAACGTGTGTATAGATTGTGTCAATATATTCTCTTGACTACTGGTGTAATTTTCCACTAATTGGTGGTATAAATATTGAATATAATATCTTAA
The DNA here is from genome assembly GCA_026770625.1 of Nicotiana glauca. NCBI lineage: Eukaryota > Viridiplantae > Streptophyta > Magnoliopsida > Solanales > Solanaceae > Nicotiana > Nicotiana glauca. The sequence goes on along the minus strand of MU686220.1, from coordinate 59,653 downwards.
AGAAAGTTCAGTAACTTCTTTTGAATGGTGCCGTGGAGACTTTAGAGCAGCATCTCAAATCAGTTAGGCAACCTTTATAACTATTTACCCACCAGTGCCAAGAAATTGCTTTTTGACAAAAGACGAGCAAAAGTCTACTTTAACAAAGTAGCTCGGAGAACCTTAAGACAGTGTGCACAGGTAAAATTAGGGATAATGTTACCCCTGATTTTCCAGTAAAGAAATGAGAGGGAAGCATAATTTGACGCAACCTCCAGTGAAGCCGAAGGGTAAAGGGTTCATCATTTCGAAGCCTGGGGCGCATGAATGATGCATCCGGGATCGGACACGGCTGAACATCGCATCCGAGCAAAGTGAAGTTTCGGGATTAAGGACAAAGAGAAACAGTTAAGCACAATGAATATACGCCTTCAACCAGATATTACGGCGCAAATCCCGTCTGGTATCATCTGCAGATCGAAATTTACCGAAAAGGAAAGTTTTTATACCTTATTTAGACTTGTACTAGGATTGAAACTCCCTACTATATAAATGGGAGAACTTTTTCATTTTAAACTATTTTTGGCACGCATATCAAAGCAATAAAGTTTATTTTTATCTTTTAATTGTTGTTTAAAGTGTTCTTCGGTTCCTCTTTCTCTTTAATCACAACCGAGCCCGTATCGAGGGATCGATCGGAACCAGTTCCAGTGTTCAACCTAAAGCCAAGTTTAATTGTTCTATCGCTTTTGGTTTGATCATTTTATCTCTCTTTAATTTAATTATTTGATGTTCTTAGATCATTCGTGTTAAATTAAATTAGTGCCATTTAAACCGCATATAAATTTAATTGTTACTCATTTTTAAAGGTAAACAGTTTGGTGCCCACCGTGGGGCAAAGAATAATAGTGGTGATTTAATACGAATCTCCATAACACACCCTATTTTACACTTGTTCTTTGAAGTTTGATTTCAGGTTAACGTAAGAATGTCAAATTCTTAGTCTGCTCACTTGAACATTCACGACGAGTTACGCCACCATGGTAAAAACAATAACGTGGTACCTAGCAATGACGTGCCACATGTTGATCCCAATGGTGTCCCAGTCGCTGATCCGATCGATGCTAACTCACAGGTTGCCATCAACCTCAATCTGCCAACTGACCCCCAAAACAGCCTTCGCAGGGCACCCCGACCACTGAGTCGAGAAGCACTCGAAGGGGAAGGTGATAGGGTTAGCTTGCGGTTGGTTTTTGAACAAGCTTGGCAAGCAAAAATAGTGTAGTTGTAGACCCAAAGTCACGTCCTTAACAGGATCGAGCCCGAGCAGGTCAGAGAAAACACTAGAAAGGATGAACAAATTGCCGTGGAACCGGATGAATTCAGGCCCGGGGTAACTTCCGAGGTAATGAAGATGCTCGAAGCACTGACAAAACGGGTGAAGTCTAGTGAGAAAAAGATAGAGGCCAACGACAAGAAGGTGGAGACTTACAATTCCAGGGTCGATTAGATCCTAGGAGCGTCTCCAATATTGAATGGCCCGGATTCAAAAAAAATCATTCAGAAGCCTTTCCCCCCGAGTGCGGCGCTGAAGCCAATCCCGAAAAGATTCCAAATGTCCAATATTCCCAAGTATAATGGGATAATAACCCTCATTTTGAATGCCCAGGTTGTAACCTTTATAGCGATAGCGCGTCAAAAAAGATTTTTCGATCAGAAAAAGGGAAAAAAAATCACATTTCCAAATGAGCATGTAACCTCCTAGACATGCGCAATCAAGGGGAATGACCTAGAAGGTGACGAGATTGAATCAGTGTTATTGAAGAAATTTGGGGAAACCTTGTCCAAAGGAGCGATAATATGGTATCACAAGTTGCCTCGAAATTCTATTTATTCATTTGCTATGCTTGCAGATGCTTTCGTAAAATCCAATGCTGGCGCCACCAAGGTCAATACGAGGAAATCAGACCTTTTCAAAGTCAAGCAGAGGGATAATGAGATGCTTAGGGAGTTCGTGTTGAGGTTCCAGAATGAGAAAATTGACCTATCCCCGATCGCAGATGATTGGGCCGTTCAGGCGTTACTCAAGGGCTCAACCCCCTAAGTTTTATTGCTTCTAAATAATTGAAGCAAAACTTGGTAGAGTACCCGGCAGTTACTTGGGCAGACCATCCATAATAGGTATCAGTCAAAGATCAAAGTCGAGGACGATCAGCTGGGGGGCCCCACGGGGTCTGTTTATCTAATAGAGCAAACAACAGACCTAAGAGGATTATCGACTAGGAACCAAGGTCGGTCCGAGATTGGTATCAGCCATACAGCTAGGGGAAATAGATCCGGCCGCCACCTAATTAGGAACGACCGGAGAAATGATCAAGCATCGAGCAACAGGGGTTTAATGAGTAAAAATGGTTTTGACCGGTCGTTTGGGGGAAGGGGAGCACTGAGATTATCAGAGTACAATTTCAACATGGATGTTCCAAGTATAGTTTCGGGCATAGGTCGCATCAAAAAGACCAAGTGGCCTCGACCACTTCAGTCTAATCCCACATAGAATGATCATAGCTTGGTGTGTAAGTACATGGTACTCATGATCATATGACCTAAGATTTTTGACAATTAAGGGAAGAAGTGTCTCGATTATTCAACAACGGGAATCTTTGAGAATTTCTAAGCGAACTGGCCAAAAATCATTTCAAAACCAGGGACGCCAACAAACAACTTGTATAAGAGAAGCGCCAACACGTGATCACATGATCATTAGGGGAGTGGAAGGCCAATGATAAAATGTACCAAAATTTCTATCACAAGGAAAAAATGCACCCGCGGTTACATCCCGGAAGGGGCCATCTCATTCAATAACGAAGATGACGAGGGCATCCAGCCTCACAATGATGCACTGGTAATATCCATGCTTATCAATAAATCTCGAGTTAAACTTGTGTTGATTGATCCAGGTAGCTCGGCCAACATCATCCGATGGAGGTCGAAGAACAATTGGGATTATTGGACCAAATCGTACCCGCGGCCTAGTTGTTAAACGGATTCAACATGGCGTGTGACAAGACAAAGGGTTAAATAACCTTACCGATAAACACTGTCTGGACCACCCAAGAAACAAAGCTCCACGTGATCGAGGGGGATATTAGGTACAACACCTTGTTCAGAAGGCCATGGGTTCACAACATGAGGCGGTGCCTTCAACCCTGCATCAGGTGTTGAAATTTCCCACTCCGAGAGGAGTCAAAATAGTATATGGGGAACAACTGGCCATAAAAAATATGTTCACTGTCGATGAAGTAATCCCGGTGCCAGTGATTTTGACATAAAAAAATAGGGGTCTGGCCGAAGAAAAGGTAACCAAAAGGCAGTATCCCGACCTCGATCTGGTCGAAAAAACAAGAGAAGCACACAACGAACGAGGTGGATGTTTATGGTGTCCCAAGATCTTTTATAGCACACGATGCCACTAAATCGACAATTGAGGAATTGGAGCAGGTTATACTGATCGAGCACCTACCGGATTGAAAGGTATACCTGGGCGCCAGACTAACTCCCGAGCTCAAGAAAAAACTTATTGATTTTCTTAAAGATAATATCGATTGTTTTGCCTGATCCCACTTAGATATGATAGGGATTCACCAGAGGTGACAACTCATAAACTAAGCCCGGATCCAAAGTTTCACTTGATCAAACAAAAGAGAAGATTGTAGTTCGAAAGCAAACACGCGTTCATCAATGATGAGGTATCTAAACTTTTGAAAATAGCTTTTATCCGGGAAGTTAATTACCCCGATTGGTTATCTAACATAGTAGTCGTACCTAAAAAATGAAATACACTTAGAATGTGTGTAGATTATATGGATCTAAACAAGGCATGTCCGGAAGGATTCATTCATTTTGCCTAACATCGATCGAATGATCGATACAACGGCTGGACACGAGATCTTGAATTTTCTCGATGCCTATTCCAGGTACAACCAAATTTAGATGGACTCGGACGATCAAGAAAAGACTTATTTCATAACCCAATTGAGCACCTATTATTACGACGTGATACAGTTTGGGCTAAAAAATGTTGGTGCCATGTATCGACGCCTAATTAACAGGATGTTCGAAAAACAAATAAAGAAATCAATAGAGGTCTATATTGACGATATGTTAGTTAATTCCATGCAAGCAGATGACCATTTGGAGCATTTGCCGGAAACCTTTGACATATTGATGAAATACAACATGAAGCTAAACCTTAAGAAGTATGTTTTCGGGGTCAGCTCGGGAAACTTCCCCGGGTTCATGGTATCCAACCGAGGAATAGATATCAACCTAGAAAAAATAAAAGCTATTGAAGATATCATCGTAGTTGACAATGTTAAGGCAGAACAAAGACCAACTAGGCGGATAGCCACATTGGGTCAGTTTATTTCGAGGTCGTTAGACAAGACCCACCAATATTTATCATTATTAAAAAAGTAGAACGACTTCTCTTAGACCCCAAAATGCTAGCGAGCTTTAGAAGAATTCAAGATATACCTATCGACCTCTCCCTTGATGCACACTCTAAAGGTACGAACAATTGTACTTCTACTTGGCAGTTTTTGAGTGGGGTAAGTGGTGTCCTAGTCTGGGAAGAAGAAGGTACACAATTTCCTATTTATTATTTCAGTAGAACCCCGGGCGATGTAAAAAAATAAGATATCCACACTTAGAAAAACTAGCGCTCGCCTTATTAAGCACATTTAGGAAAGTAAAATCGTACTTTCAGTGTCACCCCATATGTGTCATGACCTCGTACCTGCTGCGGAATGTTATGAACAAACCCGAGCTCTCGGGTCGTTGGCCAAATGAGACATAGAAATTAGGAGGTACGATATCAAGTACAAACCGCGGACCGCCATAAAACCTCAGATTTTGGCGGACTTCATGGCCCACTTTACGCCGGCCTTGATCCCCGAGGTTGAGAAGGAAGTATTATTCACCTTGGGGACAAGCTCAGTGATCTGGTCCCTACTCACAGATGACGCTTCAAACACAAAGGGGTCAGGTATGGGTATCATATTAAATCCACATGCGGGTAATGTAATAAGGCAGTCTATTAGAACTGTAAGATTGACTAGCAATGAAGTCGAATATGAGGCTATGATTGCAAGTGTATAACTAGCTAAGAACCTAGAGGCCGAGGTGATCGAGGCCAAATGTGACTCCCTCCTTATCATCAACCAAGTCAATGGGACATTTGAAGTAAAGTGGAACAGGTGCGGAGATACTTGGATAAGTTGCAAGTGACATTATACCAATTCAAGGAATGGACTCTATAGCACGTACCTCGTTTCAAAATAACGGGGCTGATGTATTGGCCAATTTAAGGTTGTAAGTCGACTCCAACGAATTTGACCCCGGAGCAATAGTGCAATTGATTAACTCGGTGGTAGAAGAAGGTCAAGGCGAGGTAAACTCGACAAGCTTGACTTGGGACTAGAGGAACAAATACATAGAGTACCTTAAGAAAGGATAATTTCCATCGGAACCCAAGGAATCAAGGACCTTACATACTAAAGCTGCCAGGTTCAGCTTGGTCGAGGGAAAATTGTACAGAAGATCCCTTTTCGGGACACTAGATAGGTGTTTGGGTCCGGGGGAAACTGACTACGCCATGAGGGAAGTACACGAGGGTACTTGTGGAAACCATTAAGGAGCGGAATCATAGGTTCAGAAATTGATCGGAGCCGATTATTACTGGAATGAGATGGAGAAGGATGCAAAAGACTTTGTTAGAAAATGTAACAAATTCCAAAGGCATGTCCCAATGATTTATCAACTAGGGGAAATGCTTCACCCGGTCCTATCACCATGGCCGTCTATGAAATGGGGATGACATCGGCGGTCCTTTGCCATGAACACCCGGTAAAGCCCAATACATATTACTCATGACCGATTATTTCTCCAAGTGGGTCGAAGAACAGGCGTTTGAGAAGGTTCGGTAAAAAGAGGTCATCAACTTCATCTGGAATCATATAATATGCCGATTTGGGATACCGGCCGAGATCGCTTGCAACAGCGTGAAGCAGTTTATCGGTGACAAGGTAAGTAAGTTTCTCGAAGACCACAAAATTAAAAAGATCTTGTCAACACCTTACCACCCTAGTGGGAATAGTCAAGCGGAGTCAACAAACAAAAATATACTCCAAAACTTGAGGAAGATATTGACCGATTCGAAGGGAAAGAGGAAAGAAATTTTGCTCGAGGTTTGTGGGCATATCAAACGACTTCGAAGTCAAGCACCGGTGGACTATATTTTCTTAAGTGTATGGTGCAGAAGCTCTGATCCCGTTCTAAGTAGGGGAACAAAGCCTAAGGTTCCAGTACGCTACCAAGACATCAAATGACAAGTCTATGGCCATGAGCCTGGACTTATCAGACAAAATGAGAGAAGTTGTCTTTGTCCGGTTAGCGGTCTAAAAGCAGCGAGTGGGAGATACTACAATCGAAGGGCTAACCTTCAAATTTCCAAGTCAAGGTCTTGGTATTAAGGAAAGTTACGCTACACACCAAGAACCCAAATAATGGGAAACTAGTCCCGAACTGGGAAGGTCCGTATAGAGTTGTCGGTATAACCGGGAAAGGTTCATATAAGCTCGAGTCATGGAACGATGTACAGCTACCGAACAACTAGAATGTGTCACACTTAAAGCGGTATTACTACTAAGGTACGGACACAATTTCCTTTGAAGTTTATTATGCTTTGGACTAACCCATACAGGTATTCGATCAAGGTTGAATTTGATAACTACGTCTGAAAGCACGTGTTGCACTTTTTTTTTCTTGAATTGATATTTTTGAAGTGGGTTCACGATAAGGTTTTTAATGAGGCAACAATAAAATGTGCTACCTTAGTTTTGAAGATCGGCTTGAGGCCAGGATTATTGACCACCCGTACTGAATCAATAGCATTCGAGCCCTCATGAGTTTAGTCTCGAATACTGGGGGAGCCATTACGCCCAAAGTCAGGATTCTTAGAAGGCATTTTTATTTGATGTTAAAATGCAAGGCTTGAATATCAGAATTTATTGTAATGGTCAAACGAACCGTGCATGAAAGGCTACAGCTAACTTAAAATGGCTCGGAGACGTCCAAGTCCGTACGTAGAAAGTAAGGTCCTTACTTATTATTAAAACCTATGAAAAAAGTCCACGACAAAAAACATCATCGTGTCTGATTGAAACATAACAACTTCATTTTTATCATATATTCTGATGCTTAAGCAACTCAGAGTTGTTATCAAAACTAGGCCTCATTCAGGCTCTGGGTAACGAGCACGCTAAATTATGTCCAATTTTATGCTAAGGCATTATTGATATTTTTCAAATAAAGAGTTGCAAGCGGATGCTGAAAAGTAAAAGACACAGTATAGCCGAAGGGAAAATTTTCTATAAATGCAAAAAGTATTTAAAAAGGCACGGTAACATGGCCTAAAAATAAACCAAAAAATATTTACAAAATAAAACAAAAAATAAACTAAGGCATCTCCGCCTAGTCTTCACCAGATTCTGGTTCACTGCTTGAACCCCCGGGCTGATATATCTCTTTGGCCTCGGCCTCGAGCCTTTTCAATCTCGACTGATACATCCAACCCCCGAGCGTGAATCTCTTCGAGGGTCTCCCTTCGGGATAGCCGCTTTACATATTCGTCCTTTGTTATTAAACGAGCCTCGACTATCTCCACGTCATTCTTGTATTGCGCCAGCATATCCTGGACTTCGGAGAACTCGTTTGAAGATGCCTCCAATTTGGACTCAAAGCGGTATACTCCCAGCCATGTGCATCGCATTCCGAGACGGTCGGGCCTAGTTGTGCCCGGAGCTCATCATTCATCTGACCACTTGTCGACTTTATCCTTCATCACCCTAGGCTTGTCATTGGCCGATGCCAACTCCTCTTTAGTTTCCTCCTTTTCTAAGGCCAGAAGATCCATCTTGCTCCTCAATGCCTCGCCCAAAGATTTGAGCTCATTCATCTCGGCCCAAAGTTGTTCGATTAAGTCTATCTTCTCTTGGACCTGCGAGGTTGTGGCATTAGCTACTGCGTTTTACCTCTCTTTATTAATATCAAATATCCGTACCTTTTTTATCAGAGCGGCATGCTCCCATTTCACCAACGATGCATCCTTTTAAGCTTTAGGCCTGGAGGATTGGGAGGTCCTTGAGGGTCTCGTCTCTTTGCTCGCTAAGAGCTTTTTACACGTGCTTCTGTCGGAATTGTTCCTTGAGCTCGAACTCGAGTTGGCTCACCTCCATCTGAGACTGATGAAAGCTCTTCTGATGAGACACCGAGGCTTGAGAAACAAAATTGATGATATCATAAGAATACGGTAAGGTTAAATGAAACTTTCAATGGATTAAAAAAAAAAAGCATACCCAGTTTAGCGCCTGTTGTGCCTTATTAAAAAGGCTCGGTGCATCCACCTCCTTTATCTTCACTTGATCCTCTTCGTTCACCAAGTAACGAAGATAGCTAGTAATACCAATCGGTCTAAACAGCACCCAGGTATCTACTGGGATTATAAACATGAATATTATTTTGCTGTCGGGATCCACACTTGGGGCAGGGAGCTGCTTCACCAGCGTTGGACTTGAGCTCGGCCTACCTGACTCCAGCAGCACATCTTTTTTAAGGATCTCCAGGTGAGTGTACCCGGAGTAGTCCTCCAAGGCACCGATGTCCATGCCCTCAAATAATAGGTTGAAGGCCGCGTCTGCAACACGTGATGTTTCAGTTGGTTTCTCCTTACTGGCATGTTCTTCATCAAATAAAGAGTCCGTGAGAGTGACTTCAGGATGTTAATGACAATGGTGACTTCTCTCGGAGCAGGAGCAGTTTCTCGAGAGGTCGTAGCCACTGGCTTTCCTTCGAGCGAGGGCTCTACCTCCCGACCACTTCCCCTCAATGTTACCCTCTCTTTTGCATCAACGGACGACCCATGGGCGAAGAACTCCAAGTCGTCATCTTTAGGGTAGTCCCTGAGCTGGTAAATAGATTCGGGGTCCGGTACCCTAGCTCGGGTGTACTCTTCTTAATGCTCTTTTGGACCCTGACCGCGACCCTCTTCTTCTTGGACTCGACATCTACGTTCGGTGATCCGGAACACCCCCTATTTCTTCTCTTTTTTCTCTACTTCTTCACGGCGGCCTTAGGTTATCCCGAAGCGGAATGTTTAGCAGGTGAGGATGGAACCTCATCCTCGTCCACTGCCTCGATCTCGATGGTCTTGGACAGACCTGTGGAAGGAAGAGAGGAACGTTTTATAGATTATTGTTGAAGAGAAAAGGAAACTTGATCAGGGGAAGAACACTTACCATGGGAATGAGCCTTCCACTTGCCCTATGAGAGTTCGCACCATTCGTGCTCAAAGTACGATAACGGTTTGCAGATCCCCTCAACCCACTCACTAAAGGGGAGAACTACATTAGGGACTTGGTCAACTGATGTGCGACGGTAGAAACAGGAAATGAGAAAGGAGATCAAAATCAAAAGAGTATTCTAAATACTAAAAAGGAGAGAACTTACGGGTTATGTTCCACTTTTCAAGGAACGGAAGGAACTTGGCGCGAATGAGATTTTTGGTCTTCACCCGAACAAATCTCCCCTGATAGCCTCAATCCATGTCTTCATCAATGCTCGATAATGGAGCTTTCTTTGCCCGATGTACGACCTTGGTTAATCCCCCCACGAAAGATTCGGGGACTGTAGAGGCGAAGCAGGTGGTCGATGGTAAACGAGGATCCTCCGTGTTATTGACGAAGTGATAGAGGAGGATCATGATCCTCCAAAAGGATGGTGAATCTGCTCGAGGTAGACCTCATACCTCTTACAGAAGTCGAGGACTATTATATCTACCAAGCCAAGCATGAAAGGGTATGTATAAATAGTTAAATACCTTTCCATATGTGTGGTGATGTCCTCATCGGGTCCAGGGATGATCACTTCCTTGCCCTCCCACTTGCAATCCTCCCGAATTATTGGGAGCGTGTCCTCAGTGATGGAGCATATGCACCTCCACACTTCCTCCCCTCGATCCCCTTGCTTGGAGGCTTTTTTGACCTTAAAGTCGTAATCTATAGAGCATCCTCTGGAGATTAAATTCTTTAGAGGAGGTTCCAGGGCCGTTTCAGGTATGACCACCTCGATATCTTTGGCCACGTTGAAGGGGCGTTCTATTGAGGCACAGATTTCGAAATTTTTGCCATCAAATTCTGGAATATGAATGTATGAATATGAAGGTATGAAGATTTAAAGATGAGAATGAAGTTTTGAGGGTCAAACTTGATGTTTCTAGAACAAAGTTTGAAGATTTGAAGATAGGAAGATGAAGTTGTGAAGAACAGTGTATGAAGATTTAAAGGAATTATGAGCAAGTAAAAATCTTGGGGGTAAGTTAAGAAAGTTTGAGATCAGAAAGTAAAAAATTGAAAACAGAAAGAAAGCCTTTATAGGGGAGGTAATCAATGCATGACGTTTCGCATTCGACGACGCTCAACTGGTGGCTGATATGTGTACGAAGTCGGAACAACGTGATTGATGGGATGTTTTACTGACTCGTCAGCCGATTACAGCGTACGGAGAAAGGAATCAGGGTCAATTAATCACTTATAATCGCTTCGATAAATCTGCTCTCCGAAAAGTGAGGGGACTATCTATGTTCAGGTAAAATCGGGACCCACAATTTCCAAGTAAATAAACGAGAGGGAAACATGATTTGACGCAACCTCGGATGAAGCCGAAGGATTCCTCATTTGGGAGCCTATGGAGGACGAATCGTGCATCCAGGATCAGACATGGCTGAACATCGGATCCGAGTAGAGTGAAGTTTCGAGACTAAGGAAAAAGAGAAACGGTTAAGCATGATGAGCCGGAAACAGTAATATCCGCCCTCAATCGGATATTACGGCTCAAATCCCATCCTATATCAATTACAGATTGATATTTACAGAAAAGAGAAGAATTTTACTTTATTTAGACTTGTACTAGAATTAAAACTCCCCTACTATATAAAAGGGAGAACCTTTTCATTTTAAGCCACAGTTGGCACCCATATCAAAGGAATAAAGTTTATTTTTGTATTTTAGCTGTCGTTCAAAGTCTTCTTAAGTTCCTCTTCTCTTTAATCACAACCGACCCGTATCGAGGGCTCTATCAGAACCAGTTCTAGCGTTCAACTTAAAGCCAGGCTTAATTGTCTCAGCGTATTTGGTTTGATTATTTTATATCTATTTATTTTAATTATTTATTTTTCTTAAATCATTCGTGTAAAATTAAATTACATGTCCTTTAAACCGCTTACAAATTTAATCATTACTCATTTTTAAGGATAAACAGATAGGACATCGGGCAAAGGTATGAAGATACTGCATTAATGTGAAGGCTCACTTTACTGTACATGATTACTTTGCGAATAAGAAATTTTATAAGAAACGAGTAAAAAGTTGTGATTCAAACAACTTAATCAATAAACCAAAAATTATCATTTTTAAATACTTTATTATAAATATTATTTATACTTTTATTCATCTAACATATAAAATATTTAACTTTTGAATATTCATTTTACACTATTATTTCAAGTTGAAGTATAATTCATTGATGTTTTAATAATTTTGTAAATGATTCTTGAGGGATAAAGATGCACTTGCTTGTGAAAAATTATAATAAGGCGCCAGAAAAATTTCTAACTTTTGCACGAAAGCGTACCCCATGTTATTTTGCAGTTGAACATTTTGGTTGTCAAACAGTGACATTTTTCAGTGTTTGTAACCCAATGGTTAGAATAATAAGTAGCCGAGAAAATGAACAATGACATTTTCAAGGTCAATGAGCTTTTGACCAAAAACCTATAGACAAGGACGACCCTATAAAGCTAGTGGCGTAAAACCAAATTTAATAAGAGGCCTTACACTTTTTAATTGAATACAAATATATAAAAATCTAATGTTTTTTGTTTTGTTTATAGGTTAGTAATCTTGAAAGACATTAAGCCTTTAACTTCACAAAGTACTATTATTATTATTGTAGTAAAGTTTAGTTCTTGTTAGTAAGATATTAACCATATATTTACAATATTACCTTGGATATTATTGTAAAAAATCATATTTACTAATAAGAAGATTTGAGTAATTTAATTTAAGATTATAAAATATTCTTACTGTTAATTTAATTCATAGACTTCATTATTTTTTAAGCGAAAAAATAATAAAAAATATTAATAAAAATTTTGGGAGCCTAAAACGAAGACTTTACTAGTCTTCCCCTTTGAGTCGCCATGCTTACAGACTGCTTCAATTGAAGTAAATTCATCTATAATATGGTTAATAAAAAATATTATTAATATTTTTTTAAGAAGACTTTTATTTAAAACAACAAGCGTACTAAGAGTTATTACAATTAAAGACTAGCCTAGGCAACATAGTACCTATTCTGTCTCTTTCAAAAGCAGATAAAATAAAAGCGGGAGGGGGTGGGGGTGCGGGGGCAGAGGTGTAGCACATGGGGATACCAAAAACGTCTAAATTACAACCATTCTTAGCTAATTAGTCTGCCACTTCATTAGCTTCTCTAAATATATTCTTCAAGGTTGGGCTATCCACCTTCGTTAATAGGAACCTGCAATCATCAACTAAGTCTGAAGTGGTCCATCCTTGTTAGCGAGCATATTAATCAAATCTTTGCAATCAGTTTCTAGTTGTAAGTGGAGCAGGTTTTTGTCCAAAGCAATACTGATTCCATGAAAAAGAGCTAGGGTCTCCATATACATATTAGTTGTTGTGTGGCCCCTATGTTGAAACCCAGGATCCAATTTTTATTACTATTCCGAAAAACTCCTCCTATTTTTCCCTTGCCCGGATTTCCCATACATGAGCCATGAATATTGAGCTTATAGAAATTTTCATCTGGGAGCTCCTATTTGGCATAAATTAAGGACCTAGGAGGTTTTTTTAGCTTGATTTTGCACAAGAGGAGATATTCCATAGCACTATTGATAGGGTGACTAATGTTGGGTGTAATTTTCTCAAAAAACCTTCCCATTGCATTGGGTCCATATGTACCACAACAAGAAGGGGATCAACTCTGACCATTTGATATAGTAATCTTTTTCATCTGGAGTGTGTTTTGTCGATTCATCAAGAATGTTGTAGGTAGCCCTTGTGGAGAAGTAGAAAGTGTCTTTACCCATGGGTACTTGAGGAATATAGGTACAATGTATTTTCTGGATAATATTAGTAGGGATATGGACAGATAGTCTATTAAGATCGAAGCTTCCATTTGTGATAATGGATCGTAGTTTTTGTTCTATCTCATGTTGCATCAATGTCCCCTCTATATATTGTCTAAGTGGTCCTAGTTGGTTAATCCACGGATCTTTCCAAATATTAATTTGTTTCCCATCGCCAACCACCCATTTTGTGTCGTTCATACATATTTTGGAACCCTTAATGATGTTTTTCAAATATGGGATCTTGAGTTATAGTTAAGGCTTACCTTATTGGTACTCTTGATATTTTCATACATTGAAGAGAGAACTTGTGCCCAAAGATTGTCCCGTTTTTTTTCTGTAACGCCAGACTAGGGATGCATGGAAAGAGTAGTTCTTCCAGTTGGTCCTATATAGTCCCAGCCCCCCATTTTTCTTTGTTCTAATTACCCTGTCCCATTCCACTAGCTGACATTTGTTCTTTGTTTCAGTGCTATCCCAAAGGAATTTCTTTTGGATGGAGTGATAAAATTTTGGGTGGTGCTGGGAAATTTGTATAGCTGCATGACATGGTTGGATATAGCCTCTAGAGTTAATTTAACGAGCATAGTTCTTACTGCTATACTAAGGAGAGGAGTCTTCCAACCTTTTAGCCTATTCTTGATCCTGTCAAGTAAAAATTGGAAGTCCTTTTTTAAATTTTTTTTAGTAATAATAGGAAATCCTAGGTATTTACCTAGGTTGTTAGTGTGCTTCATAGCGAGATAATTACTGAGCATATTTTTTATTGGCTTCCAAAATATTATTAGAGAAAGTAACGCTAGATTTATTGAAGTTGATGGATTGGCCAGAAACGACGCATTGGGGGTGTCAACGAGTGCATTGCAGCTTTTTTGGTTGGCTTTCATAAGGAAGATGAGGTCATCGGCGAAGAAGAGATGAGACAAGGGGGGCCCTTTGGTTGCTATTTTAGTCGGGGCTCATCTACAGTAATCGACTTCATGGTGGATGAGTCTAGAAAGCATTTCTAGGCAGATATAAAGATTTAGGGAGATAAGGGGTTTCCTTGTCTTATTTCCCGAGTGGGGTAAACAACTCAGTTCTTGTAACGATCTGATCGGTCGTTTTGAGTATTTTTACTTTGCTTGGTAGTATAAGGGCATGAATAGCTTTGTATGATGTATTATGGCTTATGTGAATTATCATTTTTGATTTTCAGATTATTCGGAATCAATTGGAAGAATCAATTTCATAGTTTAAGCTTTAAGTTGAAAGAGTTGACCAAGTTTGACCTTTTTGTTAAGTGACCTTAGATTGGAGTTTTGATAGTTTCATTAGGTCCGGATGGTGATTTCAGACTCGGGCGTATGCCCAGATGTGTTGGATATTTCTAGAAGGATTCGGCACTAATTGACGAAAGTTAGAAATTTAAAGGTTTGGAATGTTCATAAGTTCGATCGAAAGTTGGCTTTGACAATATCGGATTCAGATTGTGGTTACAGGAATTGGAATAGCTTCATTGTCTCAATTGAGACTTGTATGCAAAATTTGAGTTCATTCCGGATTGATTTGATATGTTTCGATTTGAGTTTTGGAAGTTGAAAGTTTAAAGTTCATTAATTTTTTATTTTAGGTGTGATTAGTCATTTTGATGTTGTTAGGCATGATTTGAGACCTCGAGTAGGTACATATTATGTTACGGGACTTATTGTTATTTGAACGAGGTCCCGGGTGGCTCAATTGAGTTTCGGACGGGGTTCGGATTGTTTGGAGCCTTGTTTAAGTTGATGAAGTTTTTAGTTACTGATGTCTTCGCACTTGCGCATGAGGGACCACAAATGTGTGCTCGCGGAAGCGTGAAATGGTCACAGAAGCAACCTGGGAAAAATCTGGATGGGGAGGCTTCGCAGAATAAATTTTGCAGGCGTAGAAGCGCGATCGCAGATGTGACCCTAGTCATTTCAAAAGCGGCCATTGGTGGCCAAGGCTGTCTCGTAGGTGCAACCTATTGTCCGCAAATGTCGAAAATGTTGTGAAGAAGCTACAAATTGAGGTTTTTGGTTCTTTAATCATATTTGAGATATAGGTCTCGGAGTGGAGCGATTTTGGAGGCAAATTTCATCACAAGGATTGGAGTAAGTATTTTATACTCGATTTTGATTATATTTTGTGATTCTATCTTCGTTTTTGATAATTGGATTATTAATTTTAAAGAGAAATTGAGGGTTTTAGCCTAAAATTTTATAGAGTGAGGTTTTGAGTTTTGAACATCGATTCAGAGTCGGATTTTGGTGAAACTAGTATGGTTGGACTCGTAATTGAATTGATTATCAGATTTTATAAGTTTTGTTGAGTTCCGAAACATCGATTCAGAGTCGGATTTTGGTGAAACTAGTATGGTTGGACTCGTAATTGAATTGATTATCAGATTTTATAAGTTTTGTTGAGTTCCGAAACATCGATTCAGAGTCGGAGTTTGGTGAAACTAGTATGGATGGACTCGTAATTGAATTGATTATCAGAGTTTATAAGTTTTGTTGAGTTCCGAAACATCGATTCAGAGTCGGAGTTTGGTGAAACTAGTATGGATGGACTCGTAATTGAATTGATTATCAGAGTTTATAAGTTTTGTTGAGTTCCGAAACATCGATTCAGAGTCGGATTTTGGTGAAACTAGTATGGTTGGACTCGTAATTGAATTGATTATCAGATTTTATAAGTTTTATTGAGTTTCGAGGCGCGGTCGGTTCGACCTTTATCATTTGAAATTTTTTCCTTAGGCATTAATTAATATATTTGAGTTGCTTTTGGCTAGTTTCAAGTTGTTCAGGTGTCCATACATGTAGGATGGTATTTTGGAGCATCGTTTGGCTTTCTCGGTATTGGATTTGGCTTTTTCGAGGTAAGTAACACTTATAAACTTGGTGCTAAGGGCATAAAACTCCGAATTATATGTTATGTGATTGATGTTAAGGTGATATACATGCCAGGTGACGGGCATGTGGGCGTGCCCCGTCGTAACTGTAATTTAGTCGATTCCATGGAACTGTGTAGCTATCGTATCTGAGCATTTTTACTGTACTCTATATGATAAAGCACTTGAGTTGTGATCCATGTTAGAAACCATGTCTAGGCAATATGCTTAGTCTGTTGGGACTCACTGAGGTCATTTCTGTTGTTGAGTTATTTGCTTAGATTGTAATTACATACTCAGTCATATGCATTTATTTGCATATCATATCTCATTCTTTGTCACCAATTATTGATACATCACATTATCATCTTGGGCTAATTTTTCATGACATTGTGAGCCCGAGAGATTGGAGAGATTGATGACTGAGCGAGGCCGAGGGCCTGATTATGAGGATATTGATTTATGATGGAAGCGAGTTGCACGTCGTAACAGATGTTATTGATTTATGCCATGATTTGCTAATTATAGCGCTTGGGCTGAAAGAGCCCATCTGGAGTCTGTACACATCCCTAGTGAGTGCAGGTACCATTGAGTGTGAGTGCCGAGTGATTGGAGGGATTGAGCGACTGTGAGGACTAAGAGACTGGGAGCACTGAGTGAATTGATACTATGAGAGTATCTATATGGTTTTATCACTTAGTTGCATTTCGACATGGACTCTTGACATATAGGCATATAGATACATTTTCCTCATGTTGTACGGTATCACGTTATTCATGACTTCTCATACACATTGACATGTAGGCGTAGAGATGTATTTTCCTTATGCCATTTGATAATGAAACATCTTATCTTTTCTTAAAAAGTTCTGGGAAAAAAATCAATGTTTTACAAACCTACTCATATTTTGGCGATTTTGGTAAAAGAATTAGGTTTTCAATGATATACTTGAAAAGCATGCCTATTTTTTCGGAACTGTGAATGAGTTGAGCATCTTATATCTGAGTATGTTTCTTTTACCATTATTATGATTTTGTTATGAACTGTTGTTGGCTATTGGTGTTGGACTCCGAACTCTGTTCCAACTCATCATAACATTCAACCTAAGGTTAGGTTTGTTACTTATTGAGTACATGAAGTCGGTTGTACTCATACTAAAATTTTGCACCTTGCGTGTAGATTTTTGACATTGATGTTGTTGTGTATGACAGAAGAGCATTGACGATGCACCTGCGTTCCAGTTACAGCTTCCTCTTGTTCGTGGTAGCTCTAGAATTATAAAATTTGTTTATGTACATTCGGACATATGATGTATTTATTTCATACTAGCTTTGTAAACTCTAAATCTTATAAGCTCATGACTTATACTGCCAGTCCTTGGAAATTATTTGTATAATAGTTCAGTTGTATTAATATTTCTTCTCTTGATAAATCTCATTAATTTGGATAGTTGTTAATTGGCTTACCTAGCTTGGTTGGGTTAGGTACCATCATGACTAGTTGGATTTTGGATTGTGACAAGTTGGTATCAGAGCTCTAGGTTCATAGGTTCTACGAGTCATGAGCAAGTGTCTAGTAGAGCCTTTCGGATCGGTATGATGACGTTCATACCTATCTTCGAGAGGCTACAAGGAATTTAGGATAAAATTCCCATCTTTTTTTCCTTATCGTGCGACATTGATTCAGCTTGAAGTGTAACTCTTTGAATCCTCTCCACGCAATCGTATGCGCATGTGAGCGCTCGGTATCAACTGTGCAATGGCTTGTGATTCCATGGATGAGGTGTGAAATGTAATTTTTGTGTGTTGATGATGAGCCAGACTGGAGGACTTGAGGCCGGATTTCGACTGTAGCTTGAGCACGGGGATTTCGGTTGTGTGAGCATGTGCTTTTGGACTTATATGTCTGGTAGTGTCGCTATTAGGAGAATTTGTGGCTCAATGAATGGTTGGATGGCTATATGATAAGTAAGATCTGGCTGCGTGATGTGTTCAAATGGTTTGATTGTGATGAGAATAGTTTGCTTGAGATGTAAAAAAAAAGAACTATTAGGTGCTTTATTTATGTCTATATAGTCTTGAGTTATGGGTATGTTAAAGGATATCTCATGTTGTTTAATTAGGGAGCGAAGTAGATTCTCATGCCTTATTTATCGATGAGTTCAGACTCAGGAAGATTAAGTGATTGCGTAGTAGTTGTGGTTGTGAAAGGGTATAAAGAGATGTCAGTTTGAGGCTAAGCATGTGGGTTATAACCTACGAGGTAATCTACGGGTATGTGATCCTTATGATGTTATGTGGAGGCTTCCTTTTCTACCAATGGGTTATATTTGTGTGATCTAGGATTGGATCGGTTCTAACAGTTGACCTGAACATAACGAGAATGAGAGTGAGGTTCGTAGATGATTTGAGGGATTAGAGGGTTTGTGTTGCATGAGCTTATAAAGGATTTAGTTGAATCTCACAGTGGTATTATGGTAGTAAGGGGGTATGGTTATTGTAAGTTATTAGATGTTTTATTCCATGGCTTTGAGCCAAGTGGGGGAGTCTTCTATCGATGAGTTGACTACACGGATATGTGGTGTATTGGTTTCAATTTGAGGTATACTTGTGAATAACTTATGACTTGCAGAGGTTGAGATTGAGGATGACTCGAGAAATAGGATTTCTAGATACATGTTATATTACACTCTATGAGTATATGAGAATCATGGAATGATTGAGTGGTGGTTCATGAAGGATGTAGTGTGCTTGGAGTAGGAATTTGCTTGGTTGCATTAAGATGGGGTTACTTCTTTGAGTGTTGTTGTGCTAATGGGGCACAGGTCGTTCGGCCTGCTTGGGTAGTGCAATTGAGATTTGAGCAAAGTGGATGAATCTCGAAAAGGTTCTAGTGGATTCAAGATTTATATGTGGCAATTGAGAATTTTTAGGAGTTATATATGGCTAGAATCTGAGATTTGCATCGGATGGTGTCAGGACTTGCGATATTTCTATATTATTATGGATTATACATTTCAGTATCAGGAAGGTAAAAGAAATAGTTTTAGGTTCACATAAGGTCCTTTCAGAGTGGGCGACTCAGTTGTGTTACTTAGGGGTGCTTAAGAAGGAATACAATGGCTTATGGGCCTTAGGGCATGTGGTTTTATGCTAGGATCTCTTGTGTGGTGATCTTTGGGTAAGAATCGTGGTGTTCCGACAAGGAGAAGTGTAAACTTGAGGGTAATTAGGAGGAACTTGGAGAATCGTGACAGCTTGGTAATAGATTGGATCAGCATGGTAATGGATATGATCGGTTTCTTGGGTACTTATGATGTGGTGAGTCTCTACAGGTATTTTGTGGCAATAATCTTAGCCTTTCGCAACCTGCATGGCTTGGTTGAGTTAGAGGGATTCGATTCTGATAGCTTGGTTATGTGCAAATGGATTCCAAAGAGTTCTCGATGATTTCTATCACGGTCGAGGTGGATATTTCATACTGGCATGAGGAACATGTTGCGTATTGGGATTTTCTCCTAAATGAGATTAGATGGAGGGTTTTCGGCTGGCCGGGTATATATTATGTTTGTGACTCAGAGTTCATCCTGAGGTTTTCGTACTTCTCATATGATAGTATAATAGATGTGGTATGTTGTGTGGGATTGAGATTCGCATGTGCAAGGTCATGGTTCAGTTTTGAAGGGAAGGTCACGAATTCTTAGGTAACATGGACGGTTTTAGATGACTAGGTGAATGCTATTACTACTTGGTATTTCCTAAGAAGGGTGTGCATTTCAAAAGTCGCACTTGTTTTGACTTACGGATGCTTCATTGGTGTTGCGGTACTCGCTTGAATGATCAGCTGCTGAAGTTCAGATTTTGCTATGTGACATGGAAGGATTATAGAAGTATTTCTCATGGGGATAATTATGTAAGAGATATGGTTAGTCATTCGAGTGGTGGAGTTGGGATCAGATATGGTGATTCGTGTATTTGATGGAATTGGAGATCGGGAGTTTTCAGAAGCATATTGTTTCGTGGTTGTGGACCGTGAAGTTGTGGCCAGAGCTATCCAGATGATAGTTAGTGTTATGATTTAGTCATTGTGTACCTTTGGAGGGCTATTCATCTATTGTGGTGGCCAGAGTTGATTTAGGGTTCATTGATAGGCCCAATAAGTATGTGTATTCTACACCGAGCGGATTGGTTAACGTTGTATTACTATTGTTGAGGGATGTGACATTTGGTTGGAGTTGAGCTTATTCGTGTTCTAATATATTCTATGAGTTACCTTTCTATGCTACGAGAGGTTGTGATTCAGTAGTTATATGCACACATGGTCAGTTCTATTTGGGCCTTATAGCAGAATTTGAGCGAGATAGGTATTTGGGTGTTGCATGATTGATTGCGCATTAGTTATGTTCTATCGGGTTTGAGTGGCATTGTGTAATTTACTTATTTGTGGTCATGGTCGTGTACCTTGGGTACTTAATGTCGAATTGCACTTGGTTATTGATTTTTGAGCAGGGTGGCTTGAGGTATTTCATATGGACCAGTGTTTGGATAGGGTCACACATTATAGCGGAGTTATGTTGAGATATGATCCTTTGTGTTAGATTCGGGTGTTATGGTTCTACGGTGCTTGATGGGTTTTTAGCATTTGTGTTGTGGCAATACTTGCTGAGCTTACTTGATGGTTCTCTTATTTGAGTCATCTTCTATTTTTAGGTGCATTTGTATTGTTGTGTATTGGTGCACAGATTGCACGGCTTGTGGCCCTGGGTATTATTGGTTAGGCATGTCAGTAGAATAGCTTGTATTTGATGAGATGAAGTCTTTGGGCCTGGAATGATTGCTATCGGATTTGATTACAGTATATATGGAAGAATAATATTGGAAGTCGGCTTAGGACTTGGCTTAAGATCCTATCGGACAAGAGAGCCCTTCATAACTTGGTGATCTAATGAGCGGTTAGATTTTCTGCCTGTTTCTTTCATCATCGACTGTGTACAAAGGTTCAAAACAAGATTTTAGTTGGTCTGAGGTTTCTACCTGTGTCGAGTTGGTTATCGAGCAGCTATTGCGGTCAGAAGTTATTGCTTTGAGTATTTGAGTTATGGGGTATATCATGTGATTATGTCTTGGGTTATGGTTATGTCTTTGTGCAACTTGTTCAGACTTGGACAGTATGTAGATGCGAGATATCAGTCTTATAGGAAATTATGGATTTTGTGGTTTACATGCTAAGGTTGAGGTAATGATCTTCAGTATGTTCTATTGTCGGGCCTATATGGAATAGGGTGACCTGGGATCACCCCCCGAGTATGTTCATGGTAAGGTTGCACGGCGGTTTGATGGCTTTGGAACAACTATTGGCACGTTCGAGGATGAACATATGTTTAAGTGGGGGAGAATGTAACCACCCGACCGGTCATTTTGAGCATTTGCACTTCACTTGGTATTTTGAGGGCATGAGTAGCTCTATATGATGTATTATGACTTATGTGAATCATCAATTTTGGTTTTCAGGTTATTCAAAATCGAATGGAAGAATGAATTTTATGGTTTAAGCTTTAAGTTGTAAGAGTTGACCAAGTATGACTTTTTAGTATTTGACCTCGAATTGGAGTTTTGATGGTTCTGCTAGGTCTGGATGGTTATTTCAGACTTGGACGTATGCCTGGATGTGCAATTGGATATTTCTAGAAGGATTCGGTACTAATTGGCGAAAGGTTGAAATTTGAAGGTTTGGAAAGTTCATAAGTTTGACCAGAAGTTGACTTTGATGATATCGAATTGTGGTTCAGGGAATTGGAATAGCTTCGTTATGTCAATTGGGACTTGTGTACAAAATTTGAGTTCATTCCAGGTTGATTTGATATGTTTCGACGTGAAGTTGAAAGTTTAAAGTTCATTAATTTTTTATTTGAGGTGTGATTCATCATTTCGACATTGTTAGGCGTGATTTGAGACCACGAATAGATCCTTGTTATGTTACATGACTTATTTGTATATTCGAACGAGGTCCCTAGTGGCTCGAATGAGTTTCGGATGGGGTTCGGATCGTTTGGAGACTTGTTGAAATTGCTGAAGTTATTGGTAACTGATATCTTCGCACGTGCGCATGAGAGACAGCAGATTTGTGCTCGCAAAACCGTGAATGGTTGCAGAAGGGACCTGGGGAAAAGCACCGGTCATCACATCCATATCTACCCTTTCCCACCCCGTGAAGGTAATTAAAGCGAGGGTTGGTCTTGACCCCTATTGCACGATGTTACCCATCTATTCCTATCAGTCCCGGATGAATGTAGGACTCATATCCTATAAGAAGGGGGTTCTAGGCAAACCCTCAATTTTAAAGGTAAAATACTAAAGCAATATATAATAAACAAGTATGACTTTAATTAAGGGAAGCATGGAAGACAAATGAAAGGCTCAGATATACCTCCACACACAGTACACATAAACAACATGACTCATACACAGTTAAAGTCTAAATTCAGATCCTAAATATGGTATCTAAGTGATAACAGCAGAGTCAGATTTACTATATGACTAAGAGAAGAATTCCTAATCAAGCTTGCCTACTGATTTTAACATGCTGACAATTAGACATTAATCATAAAGACGGTTCTGATTTTATTTTTAAGTTGATTACCTAAGACTTGCCTAAGTGTAAAATAATATGCAGCAGTTACCAGAATTGTTAAAATAGTTTGGAAGTTATTTTACCAAAACCATGCTATTTTAAATGTTGCAAAGACATGCATGGATTGTGAAGAGTTTCACTTAAACATGATAATCGAACATGAGACTGTTTTATGTCCTTTCATGCATCCGTAGTTTAACTAGGTGTGACTGAACGAGTGTGAACAAGATTATAAAATAGGGTATCTAACGTGCACATATGAAAATGCAAAATGATTGCAGAATTCCTAAAGCATGATTTCTAAATGCCCAAAGAGTTACAGCATGACTTCAAGACGTGCAAGAGTAATAGTTTTATTTTGATGTTGTTATTTAGCCAAAAGCAGGATTTTTAAGTGGTAAAGTGATGCCAAATGAGATGCTGAAATAGACCTAAGAATATGGTATCTAATGCATGACATGCTTTAAATGAGTTGATTCTAATGCACATATAGGAAATGTAAACCTAAGACATGGTTACTCCATTGATGTTGATAGTAAATATAAGTATCCTCCCTCTTTCACTAGCCAGCCCCAATACTTATTTACAACAGATTATCACAGACCAATACTCAAATGAATTACATAAGTATAAAAGAAAAATAAAACGTTACACTATAGATAGCCTGAAAACAATCCCATATTTCAGCACCTGATTAAGACTTCCTCTCTGAGTTATGTAATAAATTACCTCAAATGTCAAGATTGTTTCATAGCCTTTCTCATATCTGGGTCATAGTTCCCTAAGGACCTCAAGGGACCCCGGGAAGTGCTCACACCTAGATTGCATAGCCAAGACAGAGTAAGTACAATGTGGAAAGGCTAGCTTTTGTGTCTCCAAGTTTAGAGAGAGCTCAAGGATCCCCAGGCAAGGCTCACACAAAAGGGACAGAACTTATTAACTAGGAGTAGAGTGAAAGTGGATGACACATGTTTGAAAGGAGTTTGTTAAAAAACTTGACTGAAATGTCCATTTTGAAAGCAATTGGTAACAGAGATGGTTAAAAGAAGTTGGATTAGTAAAACAAAGTTCAAACACTTCAAGGTAAGACCACACACAGCAAGTGAATGAATTCAGTAATCATACACGGGGTTAAGAGGGTTTAGGGATACATATACATTGACTGCAGATACCTGACCCCAGCATGAGTATTAGGACTGGTAGGACATGCTCAGAGATAGTTGGACACTGTCATAATCACAAACCAGTCATGAACACATAGAGGAGGGATAAGGGATTTGGGATTCACAAAGTGGTAAGTGCATAGTAGGTAAAAGAATACAATTGTCCAGGCATGCCTGAATCATACAAAGGGAATACATGAATTTAAAGGGAGGGGAATCACATCAGCATGCTTAAATACAGAATTCACAGCAAATCCACCAGTAAAAGCAGCAGAAATAAAGGAAACTGAAGCAGGAATAGAAACATGTGGTTGTTGGGACGTTAAATTAAACTAGGACATACTGGTGAAGATAGAGGTAAGCAAAATGAAAGAACCAAGGTTTACAGATGATTAGCCTTGGCTTGCAGCCGGCTAATAGTAGTAGAATAACATAGAGTTTTTTAAGTAAGAGAGGGGATTTTGAAAGCCAAGTCTCGTCTCCTGTTAATAAAAGACTTAGGGTATTTATAGCTTTAAAAATAGGTAGAAAATAAGGTAACAAGTTTTTCTAACAAGTAAAGGTTTAGCACAATTATGGAAGTAATCACAATTAGAATCCAATTAATACAAGTACTCCCCTTTAATCGAGGAATTACAGCTTAAACGGATACCAACAGGGATAACCAAGGAAAGAAAATCAGTTGAGAAAGATTGGTTTTTACCATATAAGGGGTAGAAAAAGTATAGAGCATATGATTGAGTCTAAATGCAGAATACACTAATTAAGGAAAGGATTCAGCAAGAATGAAGCACCACAGCAAATAAGGAAATGGAATCAATCAACTAAACAGCCGAGTAAAATTTTAAGGTTTTATAAGAAAATCCTACAATCGAACCATAAATTAAGGAAATCGGGATCAATCAAGAGGGAGTCATGATTCTGTACTTCAACATATAAATAGAGAAGAATGAACAGGCATAGCAGACATGCAAGGTCAGCCGGATGGACACAATCATACATAAGTGACACGGGTAGGCTAAGGACTTAGAAGAAAAACCCATTCGAAGCATGGTAACCAACAAAAACTTAACAAAGTCAAGTAGTCACAGAACCAGAGTGAAGAAAACCAATCTAACACACAAAAATAGGTAAAGAAGATCAGGACAACGCATAGAAACAAGTAAAGAAATTCTTAATACTCACAGTAACAAGTGCAGAAAATCTTTAAGAAATTAGGGCTTATAACTGAGTTGAGTTAAAAATCAGTAAGAAATTAGAATCGTTCAAGATAAACGAAGAAAAATGTTTAATCATAAAGAAATCACTCGAAACATGTATAGAAAGAACTCCGAAAATCCTAGTTTCTCAAAGGGAGTAAAAATGGTTTAAAATAGAAGATCTTTCAGAAGAAAGCTTGACAATAAGCAAGTCGCAGAAGGAGATATGCTTAAAGCATAAAAAAATAACATAGGTCCAAGAGGTTCAGAAGAGAGATAGGGTTTCAAAAAGAAAATCAAGTAAAAATTTTAAAGGAACCGGTTGAAACTTCACCGATCATGACATATAAGGTGTGATTTTGCCCAAAATAACACCGGAGACCCATAAGTAATAGGAACAGAAACCCTATGTCCAAATTAATATGGCCTAGGACCCTCGAGGACCTTAGAGATGATGAACAAGGTGATGAGAGACCCATTGGAGGCTTGGGTTTGAAAGGGTGGTCGCCGGAGATGACCAGAGAAGGAGGTGGTGAAAAGTGGTTAGGGTTAGGTCAAGAGACAAGAGAGACGAGAGTATCTGAGGGCACTCCCTTAGAAAAGTGATTAGAGCTAGGGGGTCTCTCAGAATTAAACAGGAAAGGTTGAACGAGGGCCGTTGATCTAAGAGATCAACGGCCAGGATTTAGGATGGCCTGGGTCGGGTAGACGTGTATCAGATCTGGGTTGGGTGGTTTGGGTGTGAAATTCGGCAGGAAAGGGGTCCAATTTTTGCTATAATTGAAAGCCAAATTTGGCTGTTAATTAAATAGCCTATTTCACCTATTTAATTTATAAACAATAACAGGCAATTTCTAAAAATTAAGTTTATGGTGCCAAAATGATTGAAATACATAATTAAAAATTTAAAAATATGAGATCCAAGTTTATGCATATAAATCTTAAAAGGGCTAATATCGCAATTATGTGCAATTTAGCTTTAAAAATACGAAATTTAATTGTAAAAAAATATAAAAATTACCTTTGTCATATGTTGGCATAAATATAGAATTAAATATATGAATTATCAAAACAATAATTTTTGAAACAATTATTGGAGATTTTATGTATAAAAAGGGAAAAAATACGTCAATTTAATCCCTTAAAATTATGGGAAAAATAATAAAAACCTTGGACACGCTTATGTATGTATATATATGCTATTTTGAAGGTATTATGCATATTTAAAATATATAGAGAAAATTGGGTATCAACAGCTGCCCCTCTTTACCCGGGAAGGATGAAAGAGTTTACGGGTAAAGACATGATGGCCGATTTTGATCGAGCGAAATAGTTCGAGAGATTAGGCCGCACTCTGGCTTATGAGCTATCTACATATCCCTGGTTTCGCAGGAATTAGGACTTATGTAGTTCTAGATCCATTGGCGGAGTATACCGATGAAGCCATTTCAAGAACGGACGCAACATCTAGGATTGGGTGAGTAAACGATTTACGGGAATG
The DNA here is from genome assembly GCA_026770625.1 of Nicotiana glauca. Taxonomy (NCBI): domain Eukaryota; kingdom Viridiplantae; phylum Streptophyta; class Magnoliopsida; order Solanales; family Solanaceae; genus Nicotiana; species Nicotiana glauca. The sequence goes on along the minus strand of MU686220.1, from coordinate 33,024 downwards.
GTTAGGTTTGATATGGCTTGAGGGAAATGGAGGGGGATCGATCCTGCTGGGATAGTCATTGCTCGTTGTCTTACCTTCAAATAGAAGCAACACAAGCGTATACGATGCATAAATTTAAACATGATGCAAATTCCCATCGGACCATGAATGATGTCTTTGGACAGTTAGGTATGGCGTCCTCAGACCATGATGTCCTGGGCCATGGGTTGTTTTATGCAGGATTCACAGACCATGAAATGATTTTCTCAGACTGTGAGGATGGTGCCTCCTAACCATGACGCCTTTGAATAATGATATGCAAAAGATTGAAAGAGATCCTCAGGCCATGATATGGTGTTCTCGGTCTATGAAGATGGTGCGTCCGAACGATGATGCCTTTGGATTAGTTGGTGATATTTCAGCCCATGAAGGATGTAGTAGTATGATATGGACAAGACAGAGCCCAGTCTTGCGAATTGAAAGGTAGAGCTTAGCCCGTAAGAGAAGCGAGATAAATAGTGCTTGGGATAGCGGTTAGTTTCAAAGAAAATTACGGGTAAAGCTTAGCCTCGAAAGTCAGGAGAGTAGCCTTATGCGAAGATGCGAATGCAGGTGGAGGTAGAGCTTAACCTCGAAAGGCAGAATGGTAGCCTTATGCAGATTGGAAAGCAGAATAGTAGCCTTATGCAATGCATATGCAGATGGAGGTAGAGCTTAACCTCGGAAGGCATAATGGTAGCCTTATGCAGATTGGAAGGAAGATTAGTAGCCTTATGCAATGCAAATGCAGATAAAGGTAGAGCTTAACCTCGGAAAGCAGAATGGTAGCCTTATGCAGATTGAAAGGCAGAATAGTAGCCTCATGCAATGAAAACACAGATGGAGATAGCATTTAGTCTCAGAAGGAAGAATTGTAGCCTTATGCAATGCAGATGGAGACAGTGTTTTGTCTCGAAAGGCAGAATGGTAGCCTTATGCAATGCAGATGCAGATGGAGACAGTGTTTAGTCTTGGAAGGCAGAATGGTAGCCTTATGCAATGCAGATGCAGATGGAGGTAGAGCTTAACCTCGTAAGGCAAAATAGTAGCCTTATACAATGGAGATGCAGATGGAGATAGTGTTTAGTCTCTAAAGGTAGAATGGTAGCCTTATGCAAGAAATAAGATAACAACTGACAGTAGAGATTTCTTAGCTGATAGCAGATTGCGGCGTCGTGATTACTGGGAGCATTGTGACATATGGAACATCACTAGTGTGTGCTGATAGCATATATTGGCAAGTGCAACGATTCTGAGAATCATATTTTGAACAATGTTTGTCCCATGGGCATACAGTATGTTTAATGATTTTGCAATCCTATTGTCTACATCCAAAGAAGAATTGTGAGTTTTTTAAGGGGGGAGGTTAGCTCATTTCCCTGTTGGCTTTGCTTGACTCTTTCGGCTTTGATCTGGTTATACCGTCTGTATAATTGGGGTGGCATTTCTAAACAAAGCAGTTTCAAAAATAAACATGCATGATTTTGTACAAGTATCACATAAATTAAAAATAGCTTTTAGATGAACCGATGGCTGTGGTGTAGTTCAGGACATTACAACCTCTCCTGCTACGGAATTTTGAGGGTCCTCCTCAAAATTCTGCCCCAGTATGATGGGTTGACATTTCTGACTGTTGCTCGTGCGGCGATCGGCTAAAATTACTTTGGAATTTTGAGGTTCCTCCTCAAAATTCTGCCCCAGTTTCCAATTGCGAGGGAAAATGAAATTTTTATTGAATTGTGACCAAACCCATAGGGCTACCTACATATCCCCTATTAAACGGGAATCAGGTCAGGCATAGTTCAATTTACATCATATAAGGAAATCATAAATATTACACATAGCAACGCTTGACTGCATCTGAATTGATCGGCTTTGGCCAGACTTCTCCTTCCATTTCTGCAAGTATGAGGGCTCCTCATGTCAAAACCCGGTAAACCATGTATGGACCTTGCCAGTTAGGAGAGAACTTCCCTTTAGCTTCATCTTGATGTGAAAAAATTTTCTTTAACACCAGTTGCCTCGGTGTGAACTGTCTTGGCTTGAATCTCTTGTTGAATGCTCTAGACATTCTGTTCTGGTAGAGTTGACCATGGCAGACTGCATTTATTCTCTTTCCTTCTATAAGGGCTAGTTGCTCATAACAACTTTTTACCCACTCTGCATCGTCGAGCTCAACTTCTTATATGATCCTTAGGGAATAAATTTCTACCTCAGCGGGAATGACAGCCTCTGTACCATAAACCAGCATATAGGGGGTTTCCCTGTTTGATGTGCAGACTATGGTACGATGCCCCAGAACAGAAAATGATAACTTCTCGTGCCATTGTCTGTGATTCTTTATCATTTTCCTCAATATCTTCTTGATATTCTTGTTGGCGGCTTCTACAGATCCATTCATCTAAGGACTGTAGGCTGTGGAATTATTGTGTCTGATCTTTAGAGTTTCGCACATAGCTTTCATCAAGTCGTTGTTGAGGTTGGAGCCATTATCAGTAATGATTGAATCTGGAATTTCGAATCGACAAATAATATGGTCGCGGACAAAGTCTGCCACGACTTTCTTAGTCACTGCTTTGTAAGATGCTGCTTCGACCCATTTTGGTAAAATAATTGATGGCTACTAGGATAAACTTGTGTCCCTTGGAAGCAGCAGGCTCGATCGGTCCAATAACGTCTATTACCTAGGCAGTGAACGACTATGATGAGCTTGTTGTGTTGAGCTCGCTTGGAGGTACCTTTATCATGTCTACATATATCTGACAGAGGTGGCATTTTTGAACATACTAGACGCAATCCGTTTCCATAGTCATCCAAAAGTAACTAGCCCAGAGTATCATCTTTGCTAAGACAAAACCGTTTATATATAGACCACAGGTCCCAACATAAATTTCCTCTAATAGCCTGGATGCTTACTTTGCATCGACACATCTTAATAATCCTAGATCGGGAGTCCTCCTATACAGGATTCCTCCGCTGTGAAAGAAGTTGTTGGATAATCACCGAAGTGTGCATTTCTTAGTAGGATTCGCAAGCTCCGGGTACTATCCTTTTGCCAAATATTCCTTGATATCATGAAACCAAGGATTTTTGTCTGCTTCCTCGTCAACATGGGCATAATAAGCTGGCTAATTATGGATTTTTACTGGAATAGGATCAATAAAATTCTTATCGTGATGTTGTATCATAGATGATAGGGTAGCCAATGCATCGGCGAACTCATTCTAGATTCTGGGAACATGCTGGAATTCTGTCTTTGTGAACTTCTTTCTCAATTCCTGTACGTGATGTAAATACGAGAGTATCTTGGAGTTCTTGGTTGCCCATTCTCCTCGTACATGATGTATAAGTAAGTCTGAATCTCTAATCACTAGTAGCTCTTGAACGTTCATGTCAATGGCCATTTTGATCCATAAGATGAAAGCTTCATACTCGGCCTTATTGTTGGTGCAGGGGAACCTGAGTTTGGCAGACACCGGATAATGCTGACTAGTTTCTAATATTAAGACTATTCCTATGCGAACTCCTTTGAAGTTTGCTGCTCCATCGAAGAACATTCTCCAATCGTCATAGGATTCTGCAATGTTTTCTCCTATGAATGATACCTCTTCATCAGGAAAATACATTTTTAGGGGTTCGTATCCTCCATCCACGGGGTTTTCAGTAAGGTGATCTACCAGTGCCTGTCCCTTGACCATTTTTTGAGTTACGTAAACAATGTCGAAGTCAATCAATAGGATTTGCCACTTGGCTAGCTTGTCAGTGGGCATGTGCTTCTGAAAGATGTACTTCAAGGGATCCACTCTCGATATGAGATATTTAGTATAGGCACAGAAGTAATGTCTCAGCTTCTGAGCTACCCAAGTCAAAGCACAACAGGTACATTCCAATAGAGAATATTGGGCCTCGTACGGGGTAAACTTCTTAGTGAGATAATAAATGGCTTGTTCCTTCCCCCTGTTTCATCGTGCTGCCCTAGAATGCAGCTGAAAGCTCTATTTAACACTGCAAGATAGAGTAATAAGGGTCTACCTGGCTAGGGCAGGACTAAGACTAGTGGTGTTGACAGGTACTCCTTGATTTTGTCAAAGGCCTTTTGGCAGTCATCGGTCCATTTGTTGGCGGCGTCCTTCTTTAACATCTTAAAGATTGACTCATAGATAACTGTAGAATGTTCTATGAATCGGCTGATGTAGTTAAGCCTTCCCAAAAAAACTCATCACATCCTTCTTGTTCCTTGGCAGTGGTAGTTCTTAAATGTATTTGACTTTCGATGGATCCAATTCTATCTCTCGGCGGCTCACAATAAACCCAAGCAATTTTCCAGTAGGAACCCCAAATGCACATTTTGCAGGGTTTAGTTTCAGGTTGTATCTCCACAATCTACTGAAGAAATTCCTCAGATCTTTTATGTGGTCAGTGGCCTTTTTGGATTTGATAACAATATCATCCACATATACCTCTATCTCCTTGTGTATCATATCATAAAAGATGGTAGTCATGGCCCTCATGTAGGTAGCCCCTACATTCTTCAAGCCGATTGGCATCATCTTGTAACAGTACACTCCCCAAGGCATAAGGAAAGCCATTTTCTCAGCATCTTCCTCTTCCATCCAGATCTGATGATAACCAGCAAAGCAATCTACGAATGACAATAGCTCATGCTTGGCATAATTGTTAATCAGGATGTGTATATTTTCCAAAGGGAAGCCATCTTTTGGACTGGCTCGGTTGAGATCCCGGTAGTCGACATAGACTCTGAGCTTCCCATCCTTCTTTGGCACTAGCACAATATTGGCTAACCATGTCGGGTATTCCATTACCTTGAGAACCTTAACGTTGATCTCCTTGGTGATTTTTTTCTTGATTTTCAAACTCATATCAGGCTTGAACTTTCTGAGCTTTTGCTTTATCGGTGGACACAATGGATCGGTTGGCAGTTTGTGAGCCACAATAGACGTACTCAGACCATTCATGTCATCATACGACCAGACGAATATGTCCTCATACTCTTTTATAAATTCTGTGTATTCTTTATTCTCCGATGGCGATATGTGAATACTGATTCGCATTTCCTTGACGTTTTCTACATATCCCAGGTTGACAATTTCAGTCTTGTCCAGGTTGGACTTAGGTCTGTTCTCAAGTTCTCAACTTCTTTGACAATCTTGTTAGTTATGTCATCTTCCTCTGAATCTATGTCTAAATTTTGCATTGTCTCATTGCATGTCACAATCATTGATTCATCAAGACAAGTAATAGTAATATTGTATTGGTAAAGAAAGGAGAGAAAATGATAGCAATAACTATTAATTCATAAGAAAAATCAAAAATGCTTTTGATAAATTGAATAACTGTTTTGAACATCGAATATCTTATTGCGGGAATTGAAAAATGCAAAAAGAAAATCATTTAGTAAATAAAAATTCCCGAGGCTCGTCGGGCTTTGGTTGTCCTGATAGTCCAATTCTTGAGATGTACCCCTCTGCTCATAGTCTGTATGGAAGGGCCTTCCTCCCCCTCCTCCTCGAGAATAACGCAACAGTCCATATCACTGTCCTCTAAAAACAAGTTTTTCACTGCTGCAAGTGCTTGTTCTTCATCTGACCCATAAATAATATCGGCCTGTTGGAAAGACTACTCCAGATGCGGTATTGGCAGATCTAGTGGGTAGTAAGGACCGCGCCATGGTGGAGACCAGCTATTAAATTCTTCCCAGGTGTATTCATATCCCAAACCGAAGGTAGTGCCATTTTCTTGAGTTTTATGGGTTTAGAGATTCCTTGGAGGTTCTTACCGAGCCCTTTGCCGGGTTTGTACCCACTCCAACTCAGTATACTCTCAATTTTGCTATCCCACCATTTGTCTTTGTCGATAGTATTGATTCGCTCAATGTGGTAGTAAGTTTCTCCACATCGTCGGAATGGTCTGGCGACTGTATATAGGGTTGCTATCGTCGCCATGAATGATCACTTCCTGGTGATTCCATTCGAACTTTACTGCCTGATGCAGCATTGATGCTATGGCCCCAGCAGCACGATGGCTATCCCAGCAACAAGTTGTAAGACGCTGGTATGTCTATTACCTGGAAATCGACCTTGAACCAGGTTGGTCCCATCTGCAAGCATAGGATAATCTCACCAATGGTGGACCTCTGAGAACCATCGAAGGCTTTCACATTGATTGCTCCTTCCTTTATCTCATGCAGCCCTTTACCCAACTTCTTGAGTGTTACCAGCGGACAAATGTTAAAACTAGAACCTCCATCGATTAGGATTTTGGTGATGAAATAATCTTTGCATTGCACGGTGATCTGCAGTGCTTTGTTTTGCCCCAGCCCTTCAGGTGGCAACTCGTCCTCATAAAAGGTGATCTTATGGCTTTCTAGCACTTGTCCTACCATATTAGCCACTTTCCTGCTAGTGATGTTACTTGGTATGCACGCTTCATTTAGCACCTTTAACAGAGCATTCTTGTGCGTCTCAGAATTTTGCAGTTAAAAGAGAATGGATATTTGTGTTGACGTCTTGTTTAACTGGTCGATAACCGAATATTTCTTGGCTTGTATTTTTCTCCAAAGGTCGTCCGGACCTGTCTCAATGAGGGGCGGTCGATTGGAGGCCTACTTGCTTGATTCAGCTAGATGTTCAGGGGTATAGACTCTACCAGTTCTTGTCATACCCTGTGTTACGACAGTTTCTTCAATCCTGACCTTGCCCTTTCTTCTCGCCTCGGTTGTATAGTCCCAGGGTATAGCATTTGTATAGAATGGTGGCATGGTAGACATCACCACTGGGACCAGCATGGCTATCCTTACTTCAAATAGAACATGTGCCTTGGGTGGCAAGACTGCAACCTCAAATGGTACGGGTGCATTTATCAGAGACACGAATTCAACCTCAATTGGTATCGGTGTCTTTGCAGGTGGCGCTGCTTCAAACTCAAGAGCTATAGACATATTCACCTCAGCATTCTCAAACGGTTGGATATGGACTATGATTGGATTAAGAGTAGTTGTCGGTTTCTTCGGGTCATCACCTTCTGCGATCAACCCGATTGATCCCTCGGGATCCCAGTCATCTTCTACTTTAATCATGTGGATACCTCCACCCTTATGGTCTGGCAGAGGGTTGTTACGGACGTTTGGAGCCGGTTCCTTTGCCACAATGATCTTGTCATCGATAAAGGACTGTATCTTGTCTTTCAAGGAGCAACATTCATCGATAGTTTACCCTTTCATGTCGGAGTGGTATGCACAGGACTTGTTTGGGTTAACCCACTGAGAAGGATTCTCAATGTTGTCAGTAAGGATGGGAGTGACCTAACCAGCAGCTTTGAACCTCTCATACAACTAGTCGATGGGTTCACCGATGGTTGTATATCATTTTGGAGGTTGGCGATCAATATTAGGTCGGGGTCTAGGGAAATTTTGGCGTGCAGGGGGTGATTGATAATGGGATGGTTGAGAATTATAGGTTTGGTAGACATGAGGGGGTTAGGAGTATCTAGTTGAAGTAGGTTGGTATGTAAGAGTTGGAGATGACTGATAAGTTGGTGGCGGAGCTTGGTATGAGGGTGCTTGGTAATTTGGGGTTGGCTAGTATGTGAGTGGAGATGTTGGGTAACTATAGTATTTAAGGGGATACTTGGTCCTTTGTGCAACCATCACGACCCCTACATCCTTTTTCTTGGACACACCACCGGACTGTAAAGCCTTATTCATAGCTTGAAAGGCCTCAAAATTTGTAACCATACCACTTTTAATACTTTCTTCAATTCTTTCACCTAATTGATAATGTCAGAGAACTTGTGGTTCTCAATCATCATCAACTGTCCATAGTACTGCAGGTTCTAAGACTGGACAAAGAACTTGTTTATTTGCTCCTCTTCTAAGGCAGGTCTGACCTTAGAAACTTCGGGACTCAAGCGAGTAGCATACTCGCAAAACGTCTCCGTGGGCTTATTCTTCAAATCCTGTATATAGAACACGTCTGGTGCGTTCTCTGTGTTAAATCTGAATCTTTCTATAAAGTCAGATGCCATGCCCACCCAACTTGACCACTTCTTGGGATCTTGGCTAATGTACCAAGATAATGCATCTCCTTTCAAACTCCTCATAAACAGCTTCATGCGGATCCTTTCATCCTTCCCTACTCGAACCAGCTTGTCGCAATATGTCCTCAGATGGACCTTTGGATCACTCGTACCATCAAATATTTTGAACTTAGGAGGTTTGTACCCCTCAGGCAGTTTGACATCAGGCTGTATGCAAAGGTCCTCATAGTTCAGCCCCACGATTCCTTTGCTTCCCTCAATACCCTGAATTCGGCTGGTCAGTTTCTTAAGTTCCTCGGCCAAGTTCCTGATAAGCAGATCCTTTTCATCAGACTTAGGTGTGCATGAGATGGGTTGGGTGGGGTGGGGCGTGGTCTCCACGTAGATAAGATTGTTATGGTGGCCTGGTGTATGGGTATGGAAATGGTCGTTTGGGGAGTTCTGAGGTTCTAGGATGAGTAGTGGAGTTTTGTTTGGGGTATGGTAGGTGTTACATTGGTTCTTTGGTGGAGCAGCGTATTGGTGAGGCGCGGGATGATTCTGCTATTTTGGAACATTTTGAGGAGGTGTAGGGTTTTAAGTGTTGGGGAAGTTGATATTTGGGGCATTGAGGGGAAATGACAGGTTTGCCAGATTTCGAACCTGATCGAGCACTTCCTGGAATTTCAATAGTTTATGTTCAATTTGTGACACATTCTCGTTAGAAACCTGAATACCCTGGCCATCTGTGGCGTCTACCCATTCAACTGTGTTCTCCTTCCTGATGTTGTTTGAATCTTCCATTTTATTCTTGCCTTTGTTCTTGCCTTTAGAGGGACTAAGAGGAGGAGTGGGTGGAGGGCCCCTGGATCTTGTGAAATATGATGATGATGCCAGAGTGCACGAACTAACCTTTAGGTAGGGGAATAAAAACAAAAATAAAACAAAAGGTAATCAAGTCAGTGAGGATTATAAAAAGTATTGCAGTATTTAAACATATAGCGCAGGAATGTAAAGCGTGTCCTGATTTGGGAACATCTTTATGCCCGAGGTAGGCCTAAAGACAAATAGAGTAGGAGAACTTTTAATGCTAAATGCTTCATTTTATTGATAAAGATAGGCGAATCCCAAAATGACACTAAATAAGCAAGAAATAAAAGTCACTAATGGCCATTAGCCTTATTACATTCATAAAGCGAAAAAGTAAATTCCTATCTATTTGGTCCCAGAAGGACCTTACCCAAATTCGACATCTTTGGTTCCGTCGAACAGCTTCCCCAATTCACGAAGTCCCAGTAATATGCTCTGGCTAGATGTCCTCCTTTTGATCCCTTCAGCCTTTTGACAGTCTCCAACCCTTTTGAGAAATTTTCCCTCTAGTTCTACTATGCCTCGCTCCAAGTATCCTAGCCTTTTGCTGGCATTGATAGCCATGTCTTTCTATTCCTTAATCATCTTCTTGTTGGATTCTTGTATCTAGCGGTGTTCGCTTTCGCATTCACGGATCCTTTTGCGCAGCTGGTTGTACTTGACTTGCACCTCAAGCTTTTCATCTATAATTTTATGACCTCAAACGAACCATGGCTGGCCCAGACCATCCCAATTGTCTTCCAACCAACCAGAATAGAAAGAGATACAACTGGCATGATATCTATCTGGCTTGATGGTGTCTTTCTCACTTACGATCTTGCAGTGCCACATGTGCTGGGCTTGGCACTTGTGGGGACTATCATCATTTTGGAAGTCAGCTCGAAGATGGCTCATTTTATCGACCCTGGTATGACTTACTTCCTACCTGCTTGCCTCATAACTCGAAGAGGGATGTAAAGGTATGTTCCTCTTAAACCAATCAGTATCAGGAAAGGTGCATCTACGGATCGAGCGATGAACTCTTCTATCGGAAACCGCTCGAACATCCATTGAACCTGTTCTTCATTCAGATTATCAAAGAGCTCAACCCATTCTTTGGCATTCTCAGGCTGAGCGAACATGTCGGGGATGTAATTCATTCGCTTTGGGTGGTGGAAAGTGATGTTATCATCCCAGGCCCTTCGCTGAATTTCTTGTCGGTATTTGCCCTTTTTGAGATGTTCCATGAGCCAAAGTTGAAGCAGTAGATTGTAGCCTTCGAAGTGTCTCGCTCCTTATTGACACTTCTCTAAGGCTCGGTATATATCTGCACTGATCATGGGTACAATGCTAAATGCCTGCCCACCAATCCCCTCCATTAGGGTCTTGGTTACCATAGCCAGCTTAGTATGGATTCTCCTTTTCTTCATTGGAAACACGATCAGACCCAGGAAGTAAAACATGAATACAAATACCCTATGATGGATATGTCCCAAGGACGTGATGGCAAACTCATCATGGTAGGTACAGTATGATTTGTTGCGACCGTACCTTTCATACAGGTAGTCAAAAGGGATGTACGATCCCTTTAGGCATACCAATTCTCCATTCTTCTTCAAACCCATCATTTTTAGGAAACCCTTGCCTGTGCGGTTCTCAGGCATTAGCAAACCTGGGGTTTCCCACACTAGACCTGACAGTCCTCCTATCTCCTCTAGCAAAGGTGTCATCTCGATGTTCCCAAAGCGGAACACAACCCTTTCACAATCCTAAAATAAGGTAGCAGCTTCTACTATCATTACCCAGATATTTTCTGACGAGGGTTTTGTCACTAGAATGTAAATCTTCCTACCAACTTAGCAATCTTGAGTGGATGTTGGTGACCATGCCGAATTTCTGCAAGACAAACAAGTTTAGGCCCTTACCCCCACCAAACTCGATTATTTAACATCAATAATTAGCATAAAGCATTTACTTCTCTAAATAAATGCACAGAACATGATGATGTCCGTTTGGGTTTAGGGAAACCCAATGGACTTTTGGACAAGGCTATCTCAAAGGATCATTACGTGGACAACATAAATGACCCGGCTAGGTTTGACCCTGATGCATGCGCAATTTAAACAGAGTAAGGTTTTTATGGGATTTTATATTGGTACCCTTGAGTGAAAAACTCAAGGGGGAAGGCACAGAACTGTCGAATGCACCGCTGATCGACTAGTTTTACCGCAAATAAGCCTTTCCAAATTTAGGGGGTTAATGATATAGGAAGGGCGCAACCACTCATCAAGTGTTGCTATAGTATTTGTTTGGAATGAGTGGAGTATGATGTTGAGCATGATTATGTAATAATTAAAAGCATGTTGACATGTATTTGCACGTTAAGAAAGCGATAAATATAGCAGTTTTATAATTTAAAGCAATTATAAAGGAAGAAAACAAGAAAGATATGTCAGTTTTTCTTTTGAAGAAGAAATTAAACGCTTAAAGAAATTAAACAAGTAATTGCACATAGGGGAGTACAAATTCACAAAAAAAGGTATGAAATGGTAAAAGCCTAAATATCCCCAGTAGAGTCGCCATGCTATCGGGCCCCATTATTCTCGCGAAATCGGGTTTATTGATATTTTGGTTGGGACAACTCTTTCCTTTTGAAAAGGGGGTTTGCATTTTTTAAGAGTCGCCACCTAACGATTTAAGGTGCGTTAGGGCACCTATAGGGTTCATTTACAACTACGTTTGGTAACCAGAGACAGGGTAAGGGCTTGAAATTATCCTAAGGGGAAGGTGTTAGGCACCCCTCAGGATTCACTAGTGTGGTTCCCGGCCAAACAGTTTTTTGTGAATTTGTACAACTAGCAAATAAACAAGTATGGCTCAAATAGTAGGGGATTTAAGTTTAAATACACGGGTGTTTAAAAAAATTAACAAAAAGCAAGATTTTAGAAAAAGAATTACAATCTAAGCATATTTGTGAATGTAAAGGGGGTGTCCTAGGTTTGTTTATAATATGGATCACATCAATGCAATACCCGGTATGACACTCCTCAAAGAGGTGCTACACGTGTTATTAGTGCACCGGTCATCACATACATATCTACCCTTTTCCGCCCCGTAAAGGTAATTAAAGCGAGGGTTGGTCTCGACCCCTATTGCATGCTGTTACCCATCCATTCCTATCAGTCCCGGAGGAATTTAGGACTCTTATCCTATAAGAAGGGGGTTCTAGGCAGATCCTCAAGTTTAAAGGTAAAATACTAAAGCGACATATAATAAACAAGTAGGACTTCAATTAAAGGGAGCATGGAAGACAAATGAAAGGCTCAGATATACCTCCACACACAGTACACATAAACATCATGACTCATACACAATTAAGGTCTAAATTTAGATCCTAAATATGGTATCTAAGTGATAACAGTAGAGTCAGATTTATTATATGACTCAGAGAAGAAGCCCTAATCAAGATTGCCTACTGATTTTAACATGCTGACAGTTATACATTAATCACAAAGATGGTTCTGATTTTATTTTTAAGTTGATTACCTAAGACTTGTCTAAGCGTAAAATAATATGCAGCAGTTACCAAAATTGTTAAAACAGTTTGGAATTTATTTTACCTAAAGCATGTTGTTATAAATGTCGCAAGACATGCAGGGATTGTGACCAGTTTCACTTAAACAGGATAATCGAAAATGTGATTGTTTTATGTCCTTTTCATGCATCAGTAGTTTAACTAGGTGTAACTGAGCGAGTGTGAACAAGATCCTGAAATAGAGTATCTAACGTGCACATATGAAAATGCAAAATGATTCCAGAATTCCTAACGCATGATTTCTAATTGGCCAAAAAGTTACAACATGACTTCAAGACGTACAGGAGCAACAGTTTTACGTTGATGTTGTTATTTAGCCTAAAGCGGGATTTCTAAGTGGTAAAGTGATGCCAAATGAGATGCTGAGATAGTAAACCTAAGAACATGGTATCTAATGCATGACAGTCTTTGAATGGGTTGATCTTACACATGGATTCTAATGCACATATAGGAAATGTAAACTTAAGACATGGTTTCTACCCATTGATGTTGATAGCATATATAACTACTCTCCCCTTTTCACTAGTCAGCCCCAATACTTATTTACAACAGATTATTACAGACCAATACTGAAATGAATTACATAAGTATAAAAGAAAAATAAAAAGTTACACTATAGAGAGCCTGAAAACAGGCCCTGATTTTCAGCACTTGATTAAGACTTCTTCTCTGAGTTATGAAATAAATCACCTCAAATGTCAAGATTGTTTCATAGCCTTTCTCATATTTGGGTGTGTCAGAGTCCCCTAAGGACCTCAAGGGATCCTGGGAAGTGCTCACACCCAGATTTCATAGCCAAGACAGAGTAAGTACAGTGTGAAAAGGCCAGCTTTTGTGTGTCCAAGTTCAGAGGGAGCTCAAGGGTCCCCATGTAAGGCTTACACAAAAGGGGCAGAACTTATTAACTGGGAGTAGAGTGAAAGTGCAGGACACATGTTTGAAAGGATTTTGTTAAGAAACTTGACTGAAAGGTCCATTTTGAAAGCAATTAGGAACAAAGATGGTTGAAGGAAGTTGGATTAGTAAAACAGATTTCAAACACTTCAGGGTAAGACCACACACAGCAAGTGAATGAATTCAGTAATCACACATGGGGTTAAGGGGGTTTGGGGATACATATACATTGACTGCAGACACCTGACCCCAGCATGAGTATTAGAACCGGTATGGACATGCTCAGAGATAGTTGGACACTGGCATAATCACAAACCAGTCATGAACACATAGAGGATGGATAGGGGATTTGGGATTCACAAAGTAGTAAGTGCACAGTAGGTAAAAGAATACAATTGTCCAGGCATGCTTGAATCACACAAAGGAAATACATGAATTTAAAGGGAGGGGAATCACATCAACATGCTTAGATACAGACTTCACAATAAAACCACCAGTAAAAGCAGGCCAGAAATAAAGGAATCTGAAGAAGGAATAGAAACATGTTGTTGTTGTGATTTTAAATTAAACTAGGACATAGAGGTAAGCAAAATGAAAGAACCAAGGTTTACAGATGATTAGCCTTGGCTTGCAGCCGACTAATAGTAGTAGAATAACACAGAGTTTTTTAAGTAAGAGAGGGGTTTTTGAAAGCCAAGTCTCGTCTCCTGTTAATAAAAGACTTAGTATATTTATAACTTTGAAAATAGGTAGAAAATAAGGTAACAAGTAAAGGTTTAGCACAATTATGGAAGTAATCACAATTAAAATCCAATTAATACAAGTACTCCCCTTTAATCAAGGAATTACAGCTTAAACGGATACTAACAGGGATAACCAAGGAAAGAAAATTAGTTGAGAAAGATAATTTTTACCATATACGGGGTAGTAAAAGTATAGATCATATGATTGAGTCTAAGTACAGAATACACTAATTAAGGAAAGGATTCAGGAAGCACCACAACAAATAAGGAAATGGAATCAATCAACTTAAATAGCTGATTAAAATTTTAGGGTTTTATAAGAAAATCTTGCAATCGAACCATAAATTAAGGAAATCGGGATCAATCAAGAGGGAGTCATGATTCTGTACTTCAACATATAAATAGAGAAGAATGAACAGGCGTAGCAGACATGCAAGGTTAGCCGGATGGACACAATCATACAGAAGTGACACGGGTAGGCTAAGGACTTAGTAGAAAAACCCATTCGAAGCATGGTAACCAACAGAAACTTAACAAAGTCAAGTAGTCACAGAACCAGAGTGAAGAAAACCAATCTAACACACAGAAACAAGTAAAGAAGATCAGGCCAACACACAGAAACAAGTAAAGAAATTCTTAATACTCACAGTAACAAGTGAAGAAAATCTTTAAAAAATTAGGGCTTTTAACAGAGTTGAGTTAAAAAGTAGTAAGAACTTAGAATCGGTCAAGATAAACAAACAAAAAAGGTTTAATCATAAAGAAATCAGTCGAAACAGGCATAGAAAGAACTCTGAAAACCCTAGTTTCTCAAAGGGAGTAAAAAATGGTTTAAAGTAGAAGATCTTTCAGAAGAAAACTCGAGAATAAGCAAGTCACAGAAGGAGATAGGCTTAAAGCATAAAAAAATAACATAGATCCGAGAGGTTTAGAAAAGAGTTAGGGTTTCAAAAAGAAAACCAAGTAAAGATTACAGGAACCTGTTGAAACTTCATCGATCGTGACATATAGGTGTGATTTTGCCCAAAATCACACCGGAGACCCATAAGTAACAGGAACAGAAACCCTAAGTCCAAGTCGACATGGCCTAGGACCCTCGAGAGCCTTAGAGATTATGAGCAAGGTGATGAGAGACTCATTGGAGGCTTGGGTTTGAAAGGGTGATCACCGAAGATGACCAGAGAAGGAGGCGGTGAAAAGTGATTAGGGTTAGATCGAGAGAGAAGAGAGACGAGAGCATCTGAAGGCACGCCCTTACAAAAGTGATTAGAGTTAGGGGGTCTCTCAGAATTAAATAGGAAACGTTGAACGAGGGCCGTTGATCTAAGAGATCAACGGCCAGGATTTAGGATGGCCTGGGTCGGGTAGACGTGTATCGGATCTGGGTTGGGTGGTTTGGGTGTGAAACTGGGAAGGAAAGGGGTCCAATTTTGGCTATAATTTAAAGCCAAATTTGGCTGTTATTTAAATAGCCAATTTCACCTATTTAATTTATAAAAAATAACCGGCAATTTCTGGAAAATAAATTTAAGGTGCTAAAATGATTTGAAATGCATAATCAACAATTTTAAAATGCGAGATCCAATTTTATGCATATAAAACATAATTAAATCTTAAAAGGGCTAATATTATAATTATGTGCAATTTAGCTTTAAAAATACTAAATATAATTATAAAAATATATAAAAATTACTTTAGCTATATTTTGGCATAAATATAGAAATTAAATAGATGAATTATCAAAACAATAATTTTGAAAATAATTATTGGGAATTTTATGTACAAAAGGGGAGAAAGTACGTCAGTTTAATCACTTAAAAGTATGGGAAAAATAATAAAAAACCTTGGACATACTTATGTATTCATATATATGCTATTTTGAAGGTAGTTATGCATATTTAAAATATATAGGAAAAAATTGGATTTCAACATACATAGGGTCGGTTGTACTCATACTACACTTCTGCACCTTGAGTGCAGATTTTAGATGTTGATATTGTTGTGTATGGCGCAAGCTATCATTGAAGAAGTACTTGCATTCCAGTTACAACTGCCTCTTGTTCGTGGTAGCTCTAGACTTATGAAAATCTGTGTACGTACATTCGGACAGATGATGTATTTATTTCATTCTAACTTTGTAAACTCTATTTTTTAGAAGCTCATGATTTGTACTACCAATCCTTGGGAATTCTTTGTATAATAGTTTTGTTGTATTATCATTTTTTCTCTTGATAAATTTCATTAATTTGGATAGTTGTTAATTGACTTACCTAGCGGGTTTGGTTAGTTAATTTCTGATTTAGTTCTTTCTCAAAACTAAATTATAATTCGTCTCAACCCACTCGATTGATATATTTTCACATGCAAAGAACCACTGTTAAATCCAAATTGTGGTGAAATTCGAAGGTTTTAGATGGGTTCTTTTTAGTTTTTTAGATTTGGGGTCAATAAGGGAAATTGAAGGAAGTGTTAGTGGTTATGTGGTAGTATAATAGTGGAGATTTTTTTTATTTTTTTTTTGGATTAATGACGGACGGTGATTGTGGTGGTGATAGAAATTGTGTTTGTGTTTTTTTCTATCATGGAGGATGAAGATGGAGAAGATAATTTGTGGCAGAGAAAGGTAGAAGATGGAGGAGAAAATTGAAGGAGGTGGGGTCCATATTGATTTTAGGGGGAAAAAAAAGATAAACCTAATTTTAAAGATCTTCACGCACTTAGATTTAAGTGTAACACACAAAATTTGTCTAAGAGAATATACTTCTACCAAGCAATGGTGTATATCTGGTAATATGGCAAGTTAAGTTGTTCAAATGATCATTGGAGACAACTTAAAGGGGCGTTTTATATATTTCGCCTTTTGGAAAATAAGTTATAATTTCTAGACATCCATCAAGTGGAAAAGTTGGAAATAAAGATTCCAAGAAATAAATTTACATATTTTAAGCAATTTAAAAATTTGACACTTGACGGAAGTACTAGTATTATAATTCTTTAATAATAATGTCACCAACACCTATAGTAGGCTATAATAGAAGCAAAACTACAAAATTTCTGCACCCACGTTTCAAAACTTCAGCTACTAAAATACTCATTCAATCTCCACAACCTCTACAACAGCTTTATTGTTCATCACATTTTACAAGTCGATATACGATGCATGATGAATACACATAAACCATTGCCCATTAACCTTCTCGAAAACATTTGTAGCAAATTGTTTTCCCCAGCTGCTGCCTTTTGTTCTGACCATTTCAATGCATGTAACGTACCCGATATCACCTCTAACATGAACTTGAACATCCCTGATCTCGATATCAAGTGGAAAATCATATTCCGCCCACACAAACTCCCAGCTTCCCATGACAAGATCATAGCCAGTTATGCCACTAACACCAGGGTGCACGACGCAGACATTCTCACCCTTTGACCAAAGGGTTTGCATTGCAGCTAAGTCTCCATGTTTAAAAGAGTTGTAAAAGCGAGCATTTGCTGCTAGCACAGAGGCCTTACTGTCCTCCTGGAGAAGCCGGAGGCTATCCCTAATTTTTGCTGCTCGGGCATAGTTCTCCTCTTTAATAGCATTCTTTAAATCCTGCGCCAAGGTTTCCTCATCTAGCAAGATGTTTTCACCGCTCAAAGTTCCTTCTGAATCCTCACTCATGACGCGGCATGGTCTCAGTGAATGTGTATGGGAACCTTGCCTAAAAGGTGCTGTTCTGAATAAATACACAATTAGATGATTTTACAGCTTAGGAGAGAAGAAATTGAAGTAAACAAAAAAGAAAAAAGAAAAAATTGAACAGATGCAACACACTTAGCAGGTATGAGACATGCTGCATGTAACACTAATCTCAAAACTTGTCTAAGAAACTGGCCTCTAGGAATTTTGCAAACGTGCACTTTGAGACAACTGATAAGGAGTAAGTACAGTCAGGAAGAATCAGAAGCACAATACTTAAAATGGAAAAGAGAGGGTTTAGCTGACTTATTTCTTTTTCCAAGGAATCGGTTCCTTGCTTACACAACAGAGATTTCCTAATATCTTAGATAGAGGTCCTAACCTCTAGATGATATAGAGAAAACAGAAGCAAGTGGAAGGGCAGACTATTTCCATTTCTTAACTAAATAAATATAAAGTTCCGATTAAGGAAAAGAAAATTTCAAGAAGATTACACAATCTCAACTGAGTAGAATTCGACATCAAAGCTTCCCATCCTTAAGTGCAAAAGTTCCTCCTCATTAATGTATGTGTTCATCTTCATGGAAGATATCAAAGCACGCTTAACAACAAATAAACCTTAAAAGGAACTGCTTTTTTCTGGTGAAAATCACAAGTTTACACTATTCTGTAATTACACTGCATTCACAACACCACATTGAGTGTTCCATATCTTGTTTATTTAAAGTCACAGCAAAGTACAAAAAAAGAGCAAATAATATAAAAGCATACTATTACCACAGACCCACCACTAAAACAATGATAAATTAAAATGATTCATATCAAACACTCAAAAGCAAAAGTTTTTACATAAATTATTCATTAAAGAACAAACATAGAGATTGTTAACCATATAATCCCGATATGAACTTGTAAACCAAAGAGAGCAACAGCACTATGTGAACTGCAACTCTACCCAAGAAGATCAGCATCAGACAATAGCTACATCAGCAGGCAAACAAGCATCTATAAAGGGATGTAGAAGATAATGAACAATTAATGCATTCATCATTCTGATTTGTAAATAACTTTCCTTTGAGAGGTAAGTCATACTTTTTGAATATCTTCAAGCTAAGCAAGGAGAACTTACTGAAATTTCCAAATTTTAAATCAAAAGCACAGCGTCCAGGCAAATATGCAGAACCTATCTTAATTCTGCCAGCTGAAACTGCATTGAATTGCATTTGAAAAGGTGAAGCAAGGCAGTGATCGAACTGAACACCATTGATGTTGGAATGAGCTGAAGCTATCTGCCCTCTGAACTCAATGCGTCCCTACAATTGAAAGTTGGTTACGAAATTAAATACATATCAAATTTTGCCAAGACTGTGGTTCATCAAACATATAACCATACCAGAATAAAATTAATAATAGTAATAGAAGAAGAAAACTGAGACTACTGACAACTGCACAGTTGAAGACAATTCCATTATTTTTGGAAATTTCAGCTACAATTCTCATAGTACGGTAACAAGACTACTGCTAAACTTCCTCCCTGTACCCCAACCAAATTTTCATCTCCACTTACTCTGGTGCTAATGCCCCAGCAGCCCAGAGGAACACATTTGGTGGCTAAACTGATTACAATATAATATAGCTGATGAAGATGAGGGGCTTATGAGCTCTTAATCAGCAAAATGATGAAAGAAAAGCTTAGGATTTAAGTGTATTCGAACTTCCAACAATAGAAAGATTAAACAGCAAAAACAGAAACAGCGACAGCAGCACAACAAGGCAACAGGAAGAGAAACAGCATGACTACCAAATAGAAGTAGATGAAACACAAATCTCAGACCTACCATATTTAGTAACAGAACTTTATATGAGTAGCAAAAGATAAACAAAAACTACCAAGGACACTTCCCACTGGAGCAAAAGATTATATTCCTCTATTATCGGCCCTTCCCTTCAACTTTGGAAAATTATTACCTATCAAAAGAAATTTACTTTAGGACCTATAGACTTCCTTCAGTGTAGTAACAGCTTTACACCACATTCATACCTTCACCACCACTACCTCTACAACCCGTTTCCACCTAAATTCATTATTTTTTCAAAAACTACACTTCCACAACCTCCCGCATATACCCTTATGACTTGATGCACAACTATTAACCATTAGTATCCCAAGCTCTAAATCATGCATTCAATTCCTTGCAAATTCAGCAATCACGTTATCCCTTTTATATAGTACATATGTCAGTTTCTATTAGCTAGAGGGAAAGAGTGAAGAAAAAAGAAGGGAAAGGGAGCAGCAATCCGAGGAGAACTAGAACAAATGTGGAAGCATGTGATTTGTTGTTGGATAAAAGAACTGTCAACCGATCAAATATTCAATGACCAAAGAGAAAAAAGAACCCATAATCAATCGAAATGTTAAGACAAAGCTTAGGAAATGAACACTGGAGGCGGTATGAAGGAAAATATTTTCCCGGAAAATGAGTGGTTTTATCTCTTATTTTCCCTTGTTTTGGTTGGTGAGTGAAAAACTTTTTCCGGTAAATATTTTCTAGTGTTTAGTTAGAGAGGATAAAATATTTTTCGATAAGTAATTTTTTATGCTACTCTCCTCAACCCACCTTTCCAAAATCCTCATGTTTATTGAAATGAAAGAAAATATTTTTCTACATACTTCGTTTTGTTGAAATTAAAGAAAGTACTTTTTCTACGTTATAAAAAAAAGTATTCGTTTTGTTGAAATGAAAGAAAATACTTTTTCTAATCATGAAAGAAATATACTCATTTTGTTGAAATTAAAAAACATACTCTATTTACAACATGAAAAGAAAGTACTCTTAATAATATTTTGGCGAGGTTGGGTGGGTGGGGTGTGGTGGGGGTTGGGGTTGGGATGGCTGGGGTGGTTTGGGGGTGGGTTGATAGGGGTTGGTGGGGATGGGGAATAGGGTGGAAAAGGTTGAAAAAGAGTTTTTTGGAAAATATTTTTCTTCTTTTGACAGGGAAACATTTCCCTCCAATTGAAGGAAAATGAGTTCATGGGTAAAATGTTTTCCAAAACATTTAAGCCAACCAAACAAGAGAAAACTGAAAAATATTTTCTTCCTACCAAACACACCCTCGAGCTTTTGCAGTTTTCTAGAAACAAGCCTTCTGCAAACATTTGCCAGTTGATTATCAAGGTTATGAATTTTCTCAAGTGTAAATGGGATTCATGCCAAGAACTTGAAACAAGGGTTACTTACAAAAATACTTGGAGATCAAAATCACATACCTCTTTGAAAAAATTATTCATGCAATAGAGAAGTATTATTTCCAGATGGCAGATTGATTTTATTAACATTAATCTATATCCTTCAATGAGACCAAGTTATCAATGCTCTCTATTCCGAAGGTGTTTCTTAATAAGGTAGTTAGTGGATTAGTTGAGTAATTAGCCGGCTGTCCAACAGTATAATGACAGCTGTAAGTTAAGTTAGTTAGAAGTAGTATATAACCGTGTAATACTCATTTGTGAGGCATCAAAAATCTATGGAACAGTACAATTTCAATTTCTGTCTTTAGCTTCTTCTGAGAAATCCACTGCAACTATAGAGGTTCTCTCCATTTAACATGGTACCAGAGCCAGTGAAGACGTTCAATTCACGCGGACTGCTTGAAATTGATTTGAGTTTCTAAACCTCGTCAGACATCTGTGTACTTGCTTCGATTCATCCCTTACTAGGTTGAATCGTCTTTGAGCAAATAGGTATTTTTCTTCTTCTTCTTCTTCTTCGTGTACAATTTGCTTGTTGATACTCTAAGCTCCCGTTTTCTTCGTTCTTCAATGGCAATCGGAGGTATTGGTGTTAACTCAGACACAGGAATTGAAGACACTACCACTGTTGCAACTCCACTGGCAGATCCAAGCGTGTGGGTGGTATAGTGATCAATCAACATCATCCTCTATTCTTCAACCTTCTAATATTCCAGGTAGTTCTCTCATCTCAATCAAACTAACTGGACATGAGAACTATGCTATGTGGAGCAGCTCTATGCGTATCAGTCTATTAGGCAAGAGAAAATTAGGTTTTTTTGATGGTAGATACACTAAGGACAAATTTCCTCCTACTTTACATGAAGTGGGAAAAATGTAATGCCATAGTTTTGTCATGGATCATGAACTCAGTTAGTAATGAGCTGTTAAGTGGCATGGCGTATCCAACTAGTGCACAGAAAGTGTGGGCTAATCTTAGAGAGAGCTTTGACAAGGTTAATGGATCTAGAATTTTGTTTTTGTACAGACAAATTGCTACCTTGTCTCAGGGCATGTCCTCTGTGTCCGTGTATTTTGCTAAGTTGAAAGAACTTTGGGCAGAGTTTGATGCATTGATGCCTTGCCCTGGATGTGGCTGTGATGAATCGAAGAGGTATGCAAAATACTTTGGTAACCACAGGTTGCTGCAGTTTCTGATGGGTCTAAATGAGACTTACTCCCAATCTAGTAACCAGATTATGATGATGAGCCCTACTCCAACTATAAACAAAGCCTATTCTATGATAATAGCAGAAGAAAGTAGAAGATCTGTAGTTAATTTTGCTCAAACCTCTGCAGCAAATGAGGGAATAGCTATGTTTAGTGGAAAAAGAAGCTCTCACGGTTCAAGTACAAGCCTAAAAGGAACAATTTGTTCTGTGAGTAGTGCAAATACAAAGGTCACACAAGGGACACTTGCTACAAGCTTCATGGCTATCCTGCAGAATTCTAGCAAAAAGGAAAGACTGGACCTAACAACGGTGCTCAATACATAGGGCCTCCAACCAGTAATGGTCCTAATAGTGGAAGCTTTGAGGCTACAGCTAACTTTGTAGGACTTCAGTAGAATAATCTTGATTTAACTAGCCAGGGTGGTCAAGGAGTGATTGCAAGAGTGCCTCGGTTTACAGTTGATCAGTGCAATCAGATCTTGCATCTTTTGGGCAAGCCCAGCATCACATCCTCAAGTCAAGGTGATCCATCAAGTAATGCCATGTCAGCAGGTATGACTTCACCTTCTATAGCTACTGAAGCTGAGAATAGGTGGATAGTTGATATAGGTGTTTCCAATCACATGGTAAAAAGTGTCAAAGTTTTAGAAGAATCTAGAAATGCTGATGAATCCAGTATTGGAAAGGTTCATCTACCTACAAGAAAGATAGCAAGTGTAAAACATACAGGGTCTACAAGTGTGCTACAAGGATAGAAAATTACAGATGTTTTGCACATACCAGACTTCAAGTATAATCTTCTGTCTGTTTC
The DNA here is from genome assembly GCA_026770625.1 of Nicotiana glauca. Lineage (NCBI taxonomy): Eukaryota > Viridiplantae > Streptophyta > Magnoliopsida > Solanales > Solanaceae > Nicotiana > Nicotiana glauca. Next base: position 9,934 of record MU686220.1, on the reverse strand, counting down.
AAAATTAACAAAGGAACTTAGATGTTTGGCTTTGTTCTATCCTGACTTTTGACTGTTCCAGGACCTCTTCAATAGGAGAATGAGGGGGATTGGTAAAGAGGATGAAAGCTTTTACATTTACATATCAGGTAACAAAGACCAAACAAATGGAGGAGGAAATAACAAGTTAGATTCAGGAAGATCTTTTGTAAATACAAATAAAGGCAATAGTTTAAGTGTATGTCTGTGGCATAGGAGATTAGGTCATATGCCAATTGATGTTATGAGAAAGTTAAAATATTTTCAACATTTAAAGTGTAATAGTGAGACTAAGCAATGTAATGTCTGTCATATTGCTAAGCAAACAAGACTTTCATTTCCTTTTAGCACTTCTATGGCTACCGCATGTTTTCACTTACTTCATGTTGATGTTTGGGGGTTCTATACCTACTCATGACGGGAAGAAGTATTTTCTCACACTAGTAGATGATCATTCTAGGTTTACATGGGTTTTCTTGTTGCCTTCTAAAGCTGAAGTAATTGTTGCCATCAGACAGTTTTTCATTATGATCAAGAATGTTCATTCTTGTGCTATAAAATTCCTAAAAACAGATAATGGGTGTGAGTTCTTTAACTCTCAAATGACAAAATTACTGCAGACCTTGGGGATTGTCCATCAGAGTTCTTGTGTCTATACTCCACAGCAAAATGGAGTAGCTGAGAGGAGACGCAGACACATAATTTCAAGCAAGTGTTCCACTGAGATTCTGGGGAATGTGTATTAACTGTAGTCTACATTATGAACAGACTACCAACACAGGTATTGCAGGGTAAAACTCCATTTGAACTACTGTTTGGTCATTCATCTTCCTTAGACCATATGATTGTCTAGGATATGTAACTGATGTAAAAAGAGGTGACAAATTCTCACTTAGAGCCTGCAGTTTTTCTTGGCACCTCCATGACTCAAAAGGGATACAGAATGTACAACATTTACATCAAGGAGTTCTTAGTAAGTAGAGATGTTATGTTCAAAGAAAATGTATTTCCCTTTCAACATTCAGCTCTCCACTCTCCTTGTTTCCTACCATTGACATTCCTCAATTCTTAATGCCTAATGATATCTGTATATCCTCTTTTCCACCCTCTTCAATATCTTCATCTCTTCCTACACCTTCTCTATTTCTACTTCACCTGCTTATCATAGCTTAGATCAGCCAACTCAAGTAGCTGATGAACCTGAACCAGTATCACCAACTGGTCTCACTCATGATCAGCCTACTCCTCAGTTGATTGATAGAAGCCTCACCTCCTAGAAGATCTGGGAGAACCAGTAAACCTCCTATCTGGCTAAAAGATTATGTTACTCATTCTCAAGGCAAAGCCAATTGTTCTTATCCTCTTTCAGCATGTGTTAGTTATGAGAATATCTCTGACTCATATGCCAAAGCTTTATCCTCCTATTCTGCAATTGTAGAACCACAGTCATATCCTGAGGCTGTCAAGGATCCTAAATAGATTGAAACTATGAAGGCTGAAATCTCAGCCTTAAAGGAAAATCACACATAGTCCATAGTGGAGTTACTTGCTGGAAAGGTTCCTATTGGTTGTAAATAGGTGTTCAAAGTGAAGTATACATCCTTAGGTGAAGTTGAAAGATACAAAGCGGCTAAAGGCTACAGTCAAAAGCAAGGGCTTGACTACACTGAAACTTTCTCCCCTGTAGCAAAAATGGTGACGGTAAGATCAGTCATTGCAGTTGCTGCAGCCAACATTGGCCTCTTTTCCAAATGGATGTTCACAATGTCTTCTTGCATGGTGAACTCCTAGAAGAGGTCTACATGGATGTGCCACAAAGGTTTGCAAGCCAAGGAGGGTCTTCTCACAAGGTTTGCAAACTTCATAGATCTCTATATGGCCTGAAACAAGCACCCAGGCAGTAGAACAGGAAGCTGACTGATACCTTAGTGGAGTTGCGCTTCATTCAAAGTCATTTTGACTATTCTCTTTTCACAAGGAAGGTTCAAGCTGAATTGGTTGTTGTGTTAGTCTATGTAGATGACCTGATAATAAGTGGAAGCAGTCTAGGTCTGATAACTCAGATTAGAAATGATCTGAAGCTCAGGATCAAAATGAAGGATCTAAGAGAACTTAAGTTCTTTCTGGGAATAGAGGTTACAAGATCAAAGGATGGAATTATTATGAGCCAACGGAAATATGCTTTGGAGCCAATGTTGTAAATAGCGCTCGCCTCAGCGCTAATAGCGAGAGGCGAGGTGTGGCGAGCTGCCATCGCTATTTTACAGTGTGGCGTAGCATTTTCAAAGAGGTGAGCCCCTCTGCCTCTGTAGCGTGTGGCGACCTGTAGCGTGAGGCGAGCTATAGCATCTCTTTTTGCAAAAAAGAAAAGAAGAAGGCAACAACAGCGATATGTTAAAACAAAAACTTAGGGTTCGCGATTTCTTTACTCTTTCTCCTTCAAGTAGACAGCAGACCTACAGCAGACCAGCGATTTCCTTTCTTCTTTCTTCATCAGGTATGCTTCTCTTCATCTCTTTTCTTCTTTCTTCTTCTTTCTTCTCCTTTCTTCTTTCTTCAAGTTTCTGTTCTGTGACTGTCAATTTTTTTTTCTTCTTTCTTCTTCTTCTTCTCTTCCTTCCTCGGATCCCATGCATAGCGAGAGCTTAGTGCACCGGGCTTTCCTTTTTCTTCTTCTTCTTTCTTTTTGTTTTGGGCTCTTTTTCTTGTCGCTACTGCTGCTCCAATAGAACAGTCTGTGCTGCTCTGTTTTTCCTTCCTTTTTCTTCTTCTTCTTCTTTCTTTTTGTTTTGGGCTCTTTGCTGCTGTAGCAACAAAACAGAGTCTGTGTTGCTCTGTTTTTTCTTCCTTTTTCTTCTTCTTCTTTTTTTGCTCTGTTTTTTTATCACTGCTGCTGCACTTAACAGAACAGTCTGAGAAAAGCTTTGTTTTTTCTTCAGTTCTTCTTCTCTTTTTCTTTCTTTTTTCTGCTCTATTTTTGTTTTTCAGTTTTTCACAGCTTCACTTTGAATTGATAATTTTTCACAGCTTCACTATGACTATCTATTGAGTTTTTAATTTTTGAATAGATATATTATTGCTATTGAGTTTTTAGTTATATATATAATATTTTATTTTTTTGTATAAATTATCGCTTCACATAAAAAAGACGAGCGCTTCGCTGCTCGCCTCTTGCCCAAGTGAAGTGGGCCCTCGTCGCTATTTGTCGCTGCACGCTGTCCAAAACACTGTTTGGAGCTGATATCTGAGATGGGACTTGCAGGTGCTAAACCTGCAAGAACACCTCTTAAGACCAATTTGAAGCTTACATCTACGGAGTATGATACTGCTGTAGGAACCTCTGAGTGCGAAGACAAACTGATTGAAGATATAGGTGCATATCAAAGACTAGTAGGGAGGCTATATATCTTACAATGGCCAGGATTGATATTGCATTTGCAATACAGACATTAAGTCAATATATGCACAAGCCCAAGCAATCTCACAAGGAAGCTGCTCTGAGAGTTGTGAAATATGTCAAAACTTCTCCAGATCTTGGTTTACTAATGTCTTCAGAAGGCACAGATAAACTGAAAGCATATTGTTATTCAGATTGGGGTGGATGCTCACAGACTAGGAAGTCAGTAACAGGGTACTTAGTAAAGTTTGGGAATGCCTTGATCTCGTGGAAGTCTAAGAAACAAGACACAGTTGCAAGGAGCTCTGCTGAAGCTAAATTCAAAATTATGGCATCCACAGTTGCTGAAATAGCCTGGCTCACAGGACTCTTCAAAGAGCTAGAGGTTGATGTGAGTCTACTAGTTGATCTCTTTTGTGACAGCAAGGCTGCGATCCAAATTGCAGCTAATCCCATCTTTCACGAGAGGACTAAACACATAGACATTGACTGTTATTTTGTACAAGTGAAAATCATACAAGGTGCGGTGAAAACTCATCACATCCCTACAAAAGAGCAGCAAGCTGACCTCCTTACCAAGAGCTTAGGAAGATTGCAACATGATCACTTAGTGTCCAAGCTGGGATTGAAGGAACCATCAGCTTGAGGGAGGGTGTTAAGAAGGTAGTTAGTGGATTAGTTGAGTAGTTAGCCAGCTGTCCAACAGTGCAAGGACAACTGTAAGTTAAGTTAGTTAGGAGTAGCATATAACCGTGTATACTCCTCATTTGTGAGGCATCAGAAATCAATGGAATAGTACAATTTCTATTTCTCTCTTTAGCTTCTTCTGAGAAATCCTCTACAACCGTGGAGGTTCTCTCCATTTAACAGTGTTCCATTAAGTTTGTGTATAAACGACTAAGTCCAAAACATAAGAGGAAAAAAGTAAGATCCCTCGAAAGTAAATTTCCCATTAAAATTCAACACCCTGGGAATGAAAAAAAAAAAATCCTAAACAAGCATTAGGAACCAAAAACTATAAAATTGCTCAGCTTGTGAGCTTAAGCTCCCAACATTTTTCTTTAGCACAGCAAAACCCTTTTAGACAACCCCACTACTTAAAAAAAGAAATTAGCCAGCAAGAAAATTTAAACGTAACAGGGCGAGAAATGTTACAAAAACTCACAATATTGAGGTAGTGAGGTCGACTGATTCGAGGTCCGAAAGATAATGTTTGGAAATTGGAAGCCACCTCCATTGTTAATATTACAATTCAAGTCATAAACTGCTCAACTCTGTATATGCACCAACAGAGACAACAAATCATCGGTTAATATAGACATATCTCATTGAAAAACTACAAGAAGAATTTAGAACGGAGATTTAATTTACCTGTCGAATATTTGGTCGAAGAGGACGGAGCTCTATCTTTGTACAGAGTATCGCTATGACAAGGAAGGTGTTTTGACTTTATATCTCCGGTAAGGTCACGAAATCGGGAACACGACACTGACACAAAACCTCAGTGGATTGAAACTGATAGTTGGGCTTATGAAAAAGTACTCTTTAAGTAGGCTGGGCTGGACTGGACGATTGTTACGCATAACCGGCCAAATTGGGACACTTGCATTTATACCCGCTTTTTGTGCCACATTTTAACCCGTGCCCTCTTTGCAAAAAAAATTACAAACGTACCCATTTTTTCACATAACTTCAGCACATGGGGCTGAAGTAGCAAAGGCAATTACGCAAAACTTCAGCATTTTAGTGGCCGGGTCTGAAGTTCAGCTCTAGAGCTGAAGTTTTTATTTTGTAACTCGCTAAGAGCTGAAGTTTGCCAGTTATAAAATAAAAACTTCAGCTCTAGAGCTGAAGTTTTATTTTATAATTTTTTGTTTAGTAACCGGGAAACTTCAACTCTAGAGCTGAAGTTTGCCAATTATAAAATAAAAACTTCAGCTTTAGAGCCGAAGTTTTTGTTTAGTAACCCGGAAACTTCAGCTCTAGAGCTGAAGTTTTCAAGTTATAAAATAAAAACTTCAGCTCTAGAGCTGAAGTTTGCCAGTTATAAAATAAAAACTTCAGCTAGAGCTGAAGTTTTCCAGTTATAAAATAAAAACTTTAGCTCTAGAGCTAAAGTTTTTGTTTAGTAACCCGGAAACTTCAGCTCTAGTTATAAAATAAAAACTTCAGCTCTAGAGCTGAAGTTTTTGTTTAGTAACCCGGAAACTTCAGCTCTAGAGCTGAAGTTTCTCAGTTATAAAGGGAAGCTGAAGTTTTTTAAAAAGTGGGTACGAAGGCAAACAAAAAGACAAAGCGGATACAAGTTAAAAAGGGGCGCCCAAATAGGGCGCCCCGTGCAATTTTTACGCCAAATTCGAGGTTTATTTTTTCTGTCCGGTATATATAGATTATATAATAATTATATATAATTATACAATAAATATATGAATTATATGTATATTATATCCGTCGGCTATTTTTAGTTTAAGAGACTAAGTGGGCAGCTATTTGCATTAATTCATGTATGAAGCTTATGAACCTTATTAGGGGGAAGTGCACGGTTAGCCACTAATAACACATGAATATACTTTTAAGCCACTGTTTAAAATATCTTTAGTCTTTAACCAATGCTTTAATAGACTTTAACTTTCCAGACGAAAATACCCTTTTGCTCATGTCCTTAACTTTTGAACTTAACTTCAGGACTTCAGGACTATATGTCCTTAACTTTTGAACTTGGAACTCTAAGTTTAGGACTTCAGGACTATATGTTCTTAACTTTTGAACTTGAAACTCAAACTTCTGGACCAAGCGTCCTTAATTTTTGAATTTGCAAGTCAAAGTTAAGGACCTATTGTCCTTAACTTTTGATCTTGGAACTGTAAGTTAAGAACTATCTGTCCTTAACTTTTGAACTTATTAGTCTAAGCTTAGGACCGAGTGTCCTTAACTTTTGAACTTTAAGTCCAAGTTCAGGACCAAAAGTCCTTAACTTTTGAACTTGGAATTCAAAGTTAAGGACTAAGTGTCCTTAACTTTTGGAACTTGTAAGTCAAAGTTCAGGACCAAGTGTACTTAACTTTTGAACTTGGAACTCAAAGTTAATGACCAAGTGTCCTTAACTTTTGAACTTGAAACTTAAAGTTCAGGACCAAGTGTCCTTAACTTTTTAACTTGTAACTCAAAGTTAAGGACCAAGTATCCTTAACTTTTGAATTTGGAATTCAAAGTTAAGGACCTATTATCCTTAACTTTTGAACTTTGAACTCAAACTTTAGGACCTATTATAGTTAACCTTTGAACTTGTAACTGTAAGTTCAAGACATATAGTCCTTAAATTTTGAGCTTGTTAGTCTAAGTTCAGGACCAATTGTCCTTAACTTTTGAACTTGTAACTCTAAGTTAAGGATTGTCTGTCCTTAATTTCTATGCTTGTAACTCTAAGTTAAGGACCAAATGTCCTTAATATTAGAACTTGTAACTCTAAGTTCAGGACCCACATAAAAAAAAAGAATTTGATTCATTGAAATATGAAAACTCAATTGGTATTTTTGTTTGCTCAAAAGTTATCATACACTTTATGAATACAAAACAATATACATGAGTTACGGGTAAATTATAACAATCGTAATAATCCATGAACCAATTGAAAGAAATGATAATAAATACTCGAGATTAGGAGAAGAAGCCTTAACAACTTTTATTGATAATGCTGGTTTGGTCTGCCTCTCCATGAAGAGGTTCAGAACCTTACAATGATGTTTTATCTTCCAACAGGATGGGTATTTTTCTCTTTCTCTTTCTCTCCCTCTCTCTCTTTCTCTCTCCTCTTCTCTTTGGAGGATAGTGGTGAAGAAGAAGTCCCCCTTTTATAGGGTTTATTCCTCTAGTATTTATAGTTGTGAGATCCGTAAACTAATAGTAAGTGGCCGTGGCCACGCTGAGGTTTCATCCCCGTGGGGAGATGGATAGCCCTTGCCTTCACGTATCCAACCGAGTAAGAGTCAAATAATATTATGGATAAGTGGCCATACCACTTATTAATTACGAATTAGCTCAAGACGAGATTAACTTCGTTAATTATCGTGGGGTCGGATTCTGACCCATACAGTTAGTCCCTCTGCTTGTCGGGGTCGTGCCTCAGCCGAGCTCGATGAGCGGACTTCATCAATTGTGACCTGAAAAACCTGAATAAGGGGGGCGGCTGTCGCTTTGGTCGAGACCGAATTCTTCTTGGTGACAGCCCGAACCTTGTGGAATGTCGGCGTCGCGTTATCAAATTACCAAGTCGCCGTATAATCAAGACGGAATGCCTCTTCTCGGCGAGGATATGTGACATTTTAACATAATTCGAGCGAGATCAAACTTCATTACGTTCTGGTCCTCACATCTGCTCGGGATCATAGTTGTTGATGACGGGGGACGGGCCGTATGCGATACGGCTTTGGGGAATAAATATGCGTCGGGTACGTATTTGGTTACGTCCAGAATTTTGAAGGCGTACGACACATTCTTTCAGCGTTCGCAAGCCGTTACGATTATTCCGGCGGCAAGATATCGGCGGATGGTTGAGGAGTCGCTTCATGGAGTTCGTCATAATGACGCATGCTTCGGCAGAACCGAACCGTATTATGGTTGGTCATGCAGTTAATGATGGCTATTGGGTTTCGCAAAAGCCATTTACGTTGCCTATAAAGGTGGGTTGAGGCATTCATTTCTCATATCTTCATTGTTCATCTGAGAGAGATTCTGAAGAAACTTTTTCATTCTGCTAATTCATCTTCTCCTTTCTTTCCTTGATTGTGATAACCTTTGTCTTGCCCACCGAATTCTATCTCTTTCTCTTTAGTAGATCAACAATGGCAGGCAGTTCTTCCCACGATGCTCTTCCGATGGATTTTTCGGTCAATTCTCCGGTAGTTGAAGGGCCACCTCCGGCAATGGGAGGTGTAGAACAGATAGAGACCGGAGAAGTTCCGTCGATTGATGAGGTAGTTCCTCGGCCCGGGGGTCCGGCGATTGATTTCACCGTCGATGGTGGAGAGGATCCGGTGGATGAAGCCCCGTTAATGAGGGAGATTGGGATGGCCCGATTACGGGAATAGGGGGCCATCCCCACCCATGCAGACATCGTTCTCGCTAGAAGCGAGGAGAGGGTCCACACCGACCGCAGGGGATACTGCGTCTTTTATGCATATCCCTTCAGGTTGGGGTTTAAGATTCCGCTTCCAATGCTGGTGGTGGATTTCTGTCATTATTACGGGGTGTGCCCGAGGCAGCTCACTCCTTCCCTCTACAAATTATTGGCAATGTTTATCAAGTATGGGGAATTGGCCGGCATGGTGGTCTCGCTGCAGCACGTGCTCAGCCTCTATGCCCCCCAGAGAGTCTGTGGCACATGATTCCGGCGTGCCCTCGTGAGTCGAGGAGTCTGGCCGCGACACTGGACGATGAGGTCGACCCTTGTCCTTTCGAAAATTTCTTTTTCATCAGGACCGAGCATTTAGTGGCGTGTCCTATTGGGTTCCCAGAAGCTTGGAACCATGCACGTAAGTTTCTTTATTGTCGTATTCTTTTTTTTTTGTCTCGCATTCGTGAGTGCTAACTCGTGTCAATTTTGTAGCCAAAAAGTCGACGCCGGCTCCGTTTGCTGGGATACGCGGGTGGGTTGAGGCCGTGCTTCCTCATACCGAGGGGATACGGACATGGGCGTCTTTCTGGGAGAGACATGGCCGTAGGCCTGCTACAGGTGAGAATTTGACTTCTTCCTTTGTTCTGCTTTGATTTGACTTTATTTACCAACTTTGCTTTTTTGTGACAGGGAGGGCACGTCGTGACAGGGCTCCTCAGTTGGCCTTTCGACGATCGGGTGCAGTTGCCTGGCTTATTGCAGTACCATTACTGCGCCACATACCGAGGGCGGCGTCGGTTGAATCTTCGGCGACTCCTTCCCCGCCACGGGCCGCACTTCGGGATGAGGGGCCGTCGGGGGTTGTGCTCCCTAAAGCGGAATCGCCCTCAGACGGGAAGGAGGAGGAGAGGCCGCTGATTAGACGCAGGGTCGTGTTCACTCCGTCTCCTCCTATGGTAATTAACTTGGATTCCCCTCCAGCGGATATGGAAGAGAGTGCGGCCGCGGCGCCCGCCCTTGAGAGCAAACAAATAGTGGGGGTTGCCCCGGTTGGCTTAGGCCATGATGATATCGTCGCTTCGGCGACTCAGTTAGTGACTCCCGTTGCTGATATGGGGGTAGTTCCTCAGCGGCTGCTGAGGTTGGTGAGCCAAGCGCTCCGTTGGCGGTTATGGCAGGTGACTCTACCTCGCCAGCGGTGGGAGGAGGAAGAGACGCATCCGGAGAAGAGTATGAGTCCGAATCTGATTTGGACCCCGAGGACGTCCGTATGTTCCGGGAAGGCTTTACAAATTCGGCTATGCGCATAGGGGGAAGTGTGAGCACGTGATTTTTACCCTAAGCAAATTATTTCAAAAATATCAAATAAAATGATTTTACAATTTTAAGAATTTTGTTGCAGTCTT
>MU686218.1:3583-14680 GCA_026770625.1 Nicotiana glauca | reverse complement strand
TATATATATATATATATATATACACACACACACACACAAAGGCAACGAAAATAACAACAGAAAACATCAAATAAAACTGGGAAGGGGCATGCTCGGGGGATACAGTGAAAACAGATCAACAGATATGACAATGAAACTACATAAATATTATGACTCATATAAGTGGTCGGCGCGCCACACGATCCCATAGTATATATTTATAAGTGGACGACGTGCCACACGATCCCATAGTATTTATTTATAAGTGGACGGCATGCCACACGATCCCATAGTATATATTTATAAGTGGACGGCGTGCCACACGATCCCATAGTATTTATTTATATCCCATTTCATATTTATAAGTGGACGGCGTGCCATACGATCCCATTTCATATTTATAATACATATTATCTTTCTAGAGGAGGCCCCATTAGGGGAATTCAACAACATAACGATTTAACCCGGCAAGGGTACAACTAACAGCCCAAATATCCTGGCAAGGGAGGGTACATATAATGCTTAAATTTCAGCAAGGGAGCAACAACAATAATAGACTACGCATCTCGGCAAGGGAATAATCACAACATTCTTCTTTTAATCACTTCTTTCTCAATTATCAATTTCCAGTTCGAGCCAACGATCCAACAATATACCAATCACAATTCTTCCTCAACCATTCACATTATATGAAACTTATCAATTAAAAAAGGAAGATGTATCACAAAATCCGAGTCAAACACAATTAAGACTCACAGTCATGCTAGACTCTGGTGCATAGATAACCGTCACCATGCCTATACACCGTACTCCACATTTAGCAGTTAGCAAATAATATCCTAGTCCTATTCCCTCAAGCCAAAGTTAGAACAAACACTTAACTCGGTCCAAAGAATAGTAATCAACTCTCCAGTACCGCCTTTCCTCTACAATCCGACTCCGAAACAATGGTATCTAGGCATAATTAATTCAATAATATCAATTAGGGCTCAACAACATAATCCCATAGCCTAGAAATGAGTTTTCTAGTATTCTTTCAAAAATACCAAAATTCGACACCGGGCCCACATGGTCCCAACACGAGGCTCGAACCAAAACCTAGTCACCCATAACCCCACGAGTTCAAATATATAATTTTGTTTAATATTCGACCCCAAATTGAGGTTGAATCACCCAAAATTCCCAAAACCCTAACTCTACCCAAAAGCCCCTATTTTCTACTTTGATTTCATGATTTAGGTCTAGGACTTTGATAAATGATGATTGAAAATGAAGAAAACGAGTTAAGATTTACTAACCCAAAAAGTCTTGGTAAAAAGGAGCTTCAATGGACGCATAAGTGCTTGGAGAAGAAAGGAGTTTGTGTATTTTTGTGAAAAGTACCGTATCTACTGTTTCTGGGAATTAAGTATAACTGGGCAAAAATTGCCCTTCGCGTTCGTGGGAAAGGGACCGTGTTCGTGAAGGGTAGACTGGGCAATGCATCGCGTTCACGATGGGAAGGCTGCGAATGCGAAGAGGAAAAAGCTGGGGGCCCAGGGACTGTTATACGCGAACGCGATAATGGGGTCGCGAACGCGTTGAAGGAAGTCTGTCAAGCTATGCGAACGCACTCAAGGGTCCGCGAACGCGAAGAAGAAAGAGGGCTAAGCCCTCAGGGTCAGATGACTCTACGTGAACGTGAGGCAAGGAGTGCGAACGCGATAAAGCAGAAGGCTAAAGCTACACGAATGCGGAAGAGACCACGGGAACGCGTAGAAGAAATCGCCTGCAACAGCTGAAGCCCAAAAACCTGCTACATTTCCTAAGTGCAAAACTACCCTGAACCACCTCCAATTCACTCCCGAGCTCTCGGGGCTCCTAACCAATCACACACACTAACTCAATAACATCCTACGAACTTACTCGAGCGATAAAATCGCCAAAACAACATCAGAATCAATGAATCAAGCCTCAAAATCATCATTTTCATTTCAAACTTCTTAAACTTCTAACTTTAGATAATTAGGTCCGAAACACGTCAAACAACGTCCAATTTCGACCAAACTTCATAGAAAGCGCTTAACATATATTTAAGACATGTACCAGGCGTCGGAACCAAAATACGAGCCCGATACTATAGTCTTTTAATCAATTTTCATTTCCATTTTCCTTAATAATTTCAAAAAAATAATTTAATAGAAAAATTCTTTTACTCGGGTTCTAGACCTCGGATTTCGACTCCGGGCACATGCCCGAGTCCCATAATTTTCTACGGACCCTCCGAGACCATCAAATCACGGGTCCGGGTCCGTTTATAAAAAATGTTGACCGAAGTCAACTTTAATCATATTAATATCAAAATTCATCATTTTTCACACAGAATCTATATTTAAGCCTTCTGGCTACACGCCCGGACTATGCATGCAAATCGAGGCAAATAAAAGTGAGGTTTTCAAGGACTCGAAAGCATGGAACGAATGAGGAAACAGGTGATGACCCTTTGGGTCGTCACAATGTACTTATGCCAAGCAATCAAAGATTATCTTTCGCCAAAGCATCCCGTATTCCAAAGAAAATTCAACACTTTCACAGCAAGGATCCTCGTCGAGAACATTTCGAAATATTCAGAGACTAGCGTCAACAACTCGGCGCTCGCATGGCCTCAGGGTCAGAACTCCACACTCATAAGCCCTCAATGAGGCAGCACAAAAATCTCAAAACGTCTCTAAAAGGGAAAAATGTCCCGAACACTCAGAGACTGGCATCGCAGACTCAAAAAGCGCATGACCCCAGGGTCGAAGTCTCCAAAGAACATAAGCCCTCGATAAGGCAATTTCGAGCTCACGAGTAACGGCCTCGAGCCTAAGTAAATTCGATGACTCGGAGACTATTGCCAATCGCTATCCATTTAAAAAAACTCGAGACCGTAAGACCCCAACCAGGAAGACTCGGTCTCCAAATACTTATACCAAGTATAAATAAACTGTAAGACCTCAACATGCATGAAAAAACTGTAAGACCTCAACATGCATAAAAAAACTGTAAGACCTCAACAGGCATGGCAAACCTGTAAGACCTCAACAGGCATGAAAGTTTTGTAAGACCTTACTATAGGCATAAACTTAATCTCGAAATTTAGGTTATACGTCACATTTGTAAGACACTCGAAAGGGCATACCCTCGATGTAGACACATAAACTACTACACTAGGGATCAAAACCGATTACGACCAAACACAAATCACTACGGTTATACGGCTGTACCAGCCAAATTAACGCGACTCGGGGATGCTCGACCATCGCTACAAAATTACAGGCCAATACTTCGAATCTACTTCGAAAAGAACCGGTTAAATAGGCTACCCTCGACAAGCAAAAAGATCTTCGGCCATGTCAGCTCCAAATCACAAGGCTTCGAGCTACTCAGCCTACGAGCTAAACCTTACGAGGTGCTCGAACATCGCAGCTAACGACTTGAAATTGAGATTCTTCACGAACCGACGACGGGTCAGGAAAAATCATTGCAAAAGTACATAACAAGAGGAAAACAAAGCCTACATATGCCTAAGGGAAAAGCGTAAGAGCCATTTTCACCAGTGTAACGAGCTTCAGGGCCACACACAAAAGCATAAGAGCCACTGTCGCCAACTTACAAATTTGAAAGCTTGAGGATCAAATTGAGCTCGAGTTGTAACCTGATTCGAAGACCGGATCAAAAATAGTTAAGTAATATACACCTAAGGGCAAAGCATAAGAGTCATCGTTGCCAGCTTCATGAGCCTCAGGTCCACGCATATAAAAGTTCGCTTTGACCCAAGGCATAAGAGTTGTTGTCGCCAGCCCACAAAAATACAAAAGCTTGAGGGTCGAATGAGCTCGAGTCGAAGCCTGACTCGGAGACTAAACCCAAACCAGTTGAGCAAAGCATAAGAGCCCTAACACCATCTCACACCAAATGTCATATCGATCAAGCGCGTAAGAGCCCCCGGGCTGGCCGAATGAGCCCCAAAGCCATATCATGAATCTAAGGATTCTCACTGATTTTGAAACCAGCCTGCCTGGTCAGAAGCAAAGCAAATATAGTTACATTGGAAATGAAGCTTCAAGCTTTCTTTCATTTACATACATGAAAAGGTGCATTCTCTATCTACAAACACGCTTTGAAGATATCACATATGAAATGGAAAAATCTATGCCCCATCCCTGAGGGCTACGACCTATCGACCTCATCTTCACTCTCCTCGGTGTCAGACAGGAGTAACCTAGCACCACGCTCATCTGCCCTTTCTCACGCCTACTCTTCCAGGAGAACAAAACTCTTGGCACCGATCTCCTCAAGAACCCTTCTCCGGGATTTGCAATGAGCATATGCTTTGATCCTCTCTTCATGATCGAGGACCCTCTTCAAATCAGCTTGAGCATCGGTCGCATCCTTCAAATAAATTGCCATCTCCTGATCAGCCTTAGTCCGGCCTAATGCTGCTTCAGTCTGAGCATCAACAATCTTTGCCCTAACCTACAAAAGATTGGACTCAAGCTTCATGATCATATTCGCTTGCACTGTAGCATTGTCACGAACAAAGTGAAGCTGGACCTCGACGGTAGGAACTCTAGCCAAGGCACATTTCTCCTCTAAAGCTTGAACTTGTGCCTGAGCTCTTAGCTCGACGCAATCATTCCTGATTCGGTCGGCTTCACCCCTAAGGTGTTCCAGGGCCTCAGTCTTTTTCTGCAACTGGGATAGGAAAAAGGTTAACCCGAAAGGTTAAAAAGAGGAATGCATACTCAACCTGGACGGGAAGTTACCTGCTCCATCAAATAGCTCTCGTAATTTGAGCTCCGGTATGCCTCATATCGCTAGTATGGCAACTCAACTTCCTTCTCCTCGCAAAGGAGCCTTAGGGATCTACACTCATCCAGAGCTTTCTGGAGCCTAGTTCCATGATAGAGCAGCTCAGACCTAAGCCTGTCAAAGGTGTGCAAATGAAAAACACGATAAGAAAGGGAAGGCACATAATTCGAAAAGCCTATGGTAAAGCTCACCGCAAAGTGAAGTCGGTGGACTTCTTCAAAGGCCGAGCACACATTTGTTGGCCCAGTCTCCTCAGCTCTGGAAGAATCGACCCCAGTCGGAGCACGATCATTCGAAGGATCCGTTCTTCCAAAACTAAAAACTTTAGGTGTAGTAGTCTCAGATGATGTTTCCATCTTAGAGGCCCGGCACCACTTCGCCCTGCCATTTGCGCCATTGCCTTGCAAGTACATGTCTCGCTTATTATTTTTGTCCTTTAGCTCGAAAGCTGGCAACCCCTCCCTCTCTCTGGAGGAGCACAACCTGGCCTTTGAAGACTCTCCGATGCCTACGACATCAGGATCAATACATGAAAAGGGAAAAATGTCTCTCCAAATGAGCAAGGGACAAGGAAAGAGAAGTATACACGTGCACCGTGAAGTTTTGCTTCCTATCTGCCCTGGGAAACAGCTTACCACCTACGTTCATCACAAGTCAAGTGGGTCACCAGCTTCCAGACCCAGTATGGCGGATCAGGAACTTCGCCTGGCGCCCATGAAATTGCTGCAAAAAAGAAGGAAACATGATTAATAAACTAGATTTCACCATGGGCGAATCTGAGAAAGCATGAGACATTCCACTGACGCGTGTGATTGCATTCCTCAGGGAATGGCATGAGTTCTACAGGAATAATGTCAGCCATCTAGACCCGAACGAACTGACTAACCCACTCTCTATCTCCATCTTCCTCATTATCAACAACAAAGGGCACGGACGAATGGCACCGCAAGGTTAGCAGACCTCGATTATGAAAGGGCCGGTACAGCCTGATAAGGTGATCGAGCGTGAATTCAAGCCCCACCTTCTCCGCAAAAAACCTTATCATCAATACTATTTTCCAAAATGATGGATGTATCTGTGCTAAGGTAACCCGATACTTCAAAATAAAGTCAAGCACAACCCTATCAAGGGTGTCTAGTGTGAAGGGATATGTGTACACATTCAGGAATCCATCGGCATGGTCCGTGATACCCTCATCCAGGGGAAGCACCTATAGCGCTACCTTCTTCCCCCACCCGCAATCTCTCCTCTCTAACTCGAGATGCTCCTCTCTTATTAAAGACACAGCCTTCAAGATAAACTCTCGTTGATTCTGAGCGTTGGGAGTGGAACTCTCCCCTCCCTGCTGGACAGACCCCGAAGTCGCAGTCTTAGCTATGCCAGGACTAGAAAACTAAAGCCGGAACCTACAAAAATGTTCCGGTGCTAAGGTAATGCCGAAATGGAAGGATAACTATCTAAAAAAGTGGGATCTCCTGAGAAGCAGAAGGCCAATGACTTTGATGCCAATCTCGAGGTGGTACCCGACCTCGAGGACCTCCATCAACAAGAAGTTAGTCTTCAAGGAGCCAACATCATCATCTCCAGTCCCGAGGTAGTACCCGATCTCGAGGACCTCCATCAACAAGATAGGCCCCGGGAGGCCAACAATGTCATCTCTAGTCCCAAGGTGGTACCCGACCTCGAGGACCTCTATAAAAAAAAAGTTAGGCTTCAGAAAGCCTTCAACGCCATTATAGAGGTCGAGGTCGTACCCGATCTCGTAGTTTTCCTCTGAAGAAGAAAAAGAAACACTTCGAGCTCCGCCCCTAAGGGCTCTAGACATTGCCTACTTATGGGAAATCCCTCGGTAGAGGCCTACCTACAACGCCTAGAAAATCATCTACATCAAGTTCAAAGAAAATCTCCAGGTGCACAAAGATGACCCTCACTCAGATACCGCTCTCAAAAATTTCAAAACTCGACGTGCTATCTCTATGCAGATCGAGGGGCCCGACGACATGAGTCTATTGGACCAATTCAGGCTTGGTCCGAGGAATGAAGATGGGCTCAGGAAAGGAGCCATTTCTTTAGGCCAAAGACCGGGAAGAATGCTCGCACGCGAGTTAGATATCGGCGATCTTCAACAAAGGTAAACATTTAAAATCCTCGAAGTGCACAAGAATATACAATAATAGAGCAAGTATCAAAGATAGAAGTCAAGAAAGTATCTTTATATTCATAAATGTTTGCTTACAACGACCCTTGATGGACCCGTACACATGATTACAAAATCCTACAAAGGATCTCTACACGAAAACAAGTAAGCGAAGGGGTGCACACGCACGGTAAAAGCTCAAGGAGTCTATCCTCGAAGGTTCATCTCTGGTGGTATCATCTCCGGGCGCCATCTCCTCGAGCTCGCATCCTCAAAGGCAGTTCCTTCAATCACTACCTCCTCTAGGCTCCCAGCTCGACCCCATGAGATAGCAACCTCGAGGGAGGACATAAAGAAGAGGAAAGGAGGGAGATGCAGAAGAGGCAAAAAAAAGAGACATAACCCGCCAAAGCCAAAGGTTAAAGATTCGGCGGGCCCCAACCCTAACGGTCGATTGTGCCATTTTATCCCTTGGGAGAGAGAACCCAAGGGATGAAGTGCCATACCACGCCAGGGTAGGAGAGTGAGCAGTGGTGTGTAGTCCGAATACTCGCCCGAGCAATGGTGTAAAGACCAAACGCCCATTTAGATCGAAGGACACCAGTCGCCCTCGTACCCTCATCTTGAGCCAATAAGGGAAGTAGTAGCAGGCGTAATAACAACAACGATGACAAGACGGTATAATCTCGCTCGACAAAAGGGAAGCTCAAGCAAAAGGCCATCACCCATCCGGTGGGAACACAACCAAACAACCTTAAGTCCGTGAAATCCAAACATGGTGATCAATAATAGAGAAGGATGGCAAGGAGAAAGGTATAAGCGAATGGAGAAAGACACTTGGATTAAAACATGATGCCAAAATGCCCCATTTATAGGGGATAATGACACATCCATCAATGGCTTTAGAAGATTGACTGGCAGGTGCAATTAATGTGTTCTTGAAGAGCTGAGTTGACGGCGGTACTGTCATTTTGAAGAATGGGAATCGATAGCGCATTGAATGGCATCGAAAAGACAAGTCCAAGGGATGTTCCGATTTTCATAAAAGCTCACTCCATAGGTTATGTCATTGGTATGAAATCATCATGGGAAGCCCGAGATGTCGGGTATCATAATTGTTTCCCATTGCTTCGTTTTGAGAAACATGAGACTATCTGTATGCGGCAAAATTAGAGGGCTTAATTTCTTTCTATCGAGTCACTTCAGAAGAACATCTTGAGACCCCAAAAATGCGAAGCTGTGACCGAGTTCCCTCCCTTGGAGCTTGTCGAGGTCTGACTTAAAGAGGATATAGATCGAGGATAGAGTAAAAAGGGGAATTCCCAAGGCACACAGCTAAGTCTGACAAAGATGGCCTACCCAGAACCTATATCAAGGCGTCACGTCTGGCCGTCCCATCTCCATGTCTTTACAATTAATATATTTTGTACTGTGACAGGGTTCCCCTCCTATATAAAAAGGATCCTCACCATTTGTAAGGGGCGGCTGTTGCTCCAACTATTCTACATAAGATCAATAACATCTCTCTCTCTCTCTCTCTCTCTTTTCTCTCTACCTTACTCGCTCGAGGCTACTGCTTTCATTTATTTCTTTCATATTTGTTCTTCGTTTATTGCTCCACATAGGCCATAAAGAACCTCCAACATTTATACTCTAACTGTTAGCCCTTTCCCGATTATCCCCGATAGCTCGAGCTTGAGCCCAGGCATCGACCTCGAGGTCCCTCGTCGGTCAGTCTGAGGCCTGGACAACTAACCCCCGGTTTGATTGTATCACTGCTTTAGCTCGTATTTCATCTCTTTAAATTCATACATCTAGCATCAACTACTTAAACAAATAGCATAAAAATAGATCACGTATTTTTTGAGT
The DNA here is from genome assembly GCA_026770625.1 of Nicotiana glauca. Lineage (NCBI taxonomy): Eukaryota > Viridiplantae > Streptophyta > Magnoliopsida > Solanales > Solanaceae > Nicotiana > Nicotiana glauca. The sequence goes on along the minus strand of MU686218.1, from coordinate 5,862 downwards.
CCCATTAACAAATTTAATTTTAATTACCATTTTCACGGTAAATAGGAACACATAGAAGAACCATGTCCTTCTGCAATCTGTGCACACAAAAAATTAGACACCATACAAATCACCCCCTCTTGTATAGTATTGAAGTATAAAATATCAATCGGTATCAGAGCCGGTTGTCCTTGAAGAGGCTAACACTTCAGAAGAAGATCGGGATGAGTTCACCACCTGGAAATTGGGAAGGGCAATCCATTTCTAGGCCACCACTCTTTAGACAGTACTACTCTCGGTGAAAGAATAGAATAAGAGATCACATTCAAGGAGAGGACTATGAGCTATGGGACATTGTTATTGATGGTCCACTAGTTACCTTGAAGAAGAATGTTGAAGGAGAAAATGTGTAAAAGGCAAGAGCGGATTGCACTGCTGAGGACTTAAAGAAGTGAGAGAAGAATGCTAAAGCCAAGAAATGACTTGTTTGTGGACTTGGTCCAGATGAGTACATTAGAAGCCAAGGTTGTGCCACTACTAAGAAAATTTGGGACACACTGCAAGTGGCTCACAAAGGAACAACTCAGTTGAGGAGATCTAAAGGAACTCTACTGTATTCTCAGTATGAGAACTTTGCTATGAAAGATGGAGAAACCATTTAATAGATGTACACAAGGTTCACTACACTGACAAATGAGCTAAAATCTATTGGAAGGATTATTCCTGAAGAAGAAAGAGTCGAGAAGATACTTATTAGAGTTTTGCCTATCACTTGGGAGAGCAAGATCACTTCTATCCAGGAATCAAAGAATATTGCCACTCTCCCACTAGATGAATTGTTTGGAAATCTTACTGTTGTGAGCATCTAATTTTTGCCCCACATGGAAACTACTCCTAAAAATAGTCCAAAAAATTCACACGAGCTCTTCTTCCCCACAGCCCCTAGGCGACTTGTAGAGCAATTCTTCACCAAATCTTCTTGGGTAAGTATTATCTAACTCATTTTCTTCATTTTCTATCATCATCCATTGAAATCCTAGGCCTAAAACATGTAATCTAGGGTTGAAATTGGGGGAATTGGGGAGAGTTAGGGCTTTTCAATTTTCTTCGATTTAGACCTCGTTTTGGGGTCAAATTTGAAAACAAATTGTATATCCAGGCTTGTGGGGGAATGGGTGATATGAATTTGGTCTAAACCTCGTGTTTCGACCAAGCGGGCCCGGGGCTAATTTTGGAATTTTTTGAAAGAAAGGTTGGGAATCTATATTTAGGCATTGAGTTTGATTTGTTTAGATATTATTGATATTATAAAGTCGTTATTCAATAGATTTGATTGAGTTGGAGCCGAATTTGAGAGGGAAGGCGGTCGTTGTTGATTGATTTAGCCGTGGAAGTTGAGGTAAGTGTTTGATCTAACTTTGGCTTTAGGGAATAGGATTAGAGTATTGTTTGCTAACTACTAATTTTTGAGTATGGTGTATAGGCATCGTGACGAGTATCTATACACTGGTGTCTAGCATGACTGTGAGTCCTTATTTGTGCTTATACTAATTTTGTTTTGACTCTTCTTTGTGTAATTGATGATTTCTATATAATGTGAAGAGTATGAGAAAGAATTATGATTTGTGAACCATTTGGAGCATTGGCTCGAATGATAAAGTAATTATTAAGTAAGAAATGAAAGAAAGAGAAAGAAATGTGATTATTTCCTTGCCGGGCTGCATTCGTATATTGATTATCTCCCTTGCTGGGATGTGAAAGTTAGTGTTGTTGTTCCTTTGCTAGGATTTAATAGTTTACTTGTGTTTCCCTTGCCGAGACTTCTATTACTGTTTGTCTATCCCCTCGCCCCATTGGTTGTGATTGTTGCTTGGGTGAGAAAGAGTGATAAAGCACGAAGGTTGATACCGTGCACGATTTGTGTTGAGGATATGTTAATGCACGAAGGAACATTCTGTACCATATTTTGATTATTAATGCACGAAGGAACATTCGGTGCCATATTTTGATTATTAATGCACGAACGAACATTCCGTGCCATGTTTTAATTATTAATGCACGAAGGGACATTTCGTGACATGTTTTGATTACTAATGCACGAAGGGTCATTCCGTGCCGTGATATGAGTGTTTATGTGAGGAAAAGCACGAAGGTTGATGTCGTGCAAATCATTTATTTTTTGGGGAGAATGAGAGTAAAAGCATGAAGGATGGTGCCGTGCAACTATTGTTTTCCTACTCTCGTTGACATTGTAGTTGTACCGTTCCATCCCTTATTTATTGATTTTGTATTCTAAACTG
>MU686210.1:16338-31010 GCA_026770625.1 Nicotiana glauca | reverse complement strand
TGAACCTAGTGCTCTGATACCATGTTGTCACGAACCATTTTGCCTAACTAGGTCATGATGGCGCCTAACACCACTGCTAGGCCAGCCAACTGCGGAAGTTTTGATTAATTCTCGATTGTTAATTAATCAACCAAATATACTAGTGTTTTTCAAGTAAATAAACGAAACTAGCAAGATCATACAGTACTGACATAGTCATACAAACCCCAAAATAAATGTTCTCTATAGTGTGTGCCAGAACTCGGTGTCACTAGCTACGGGCGACCAGTAGAGTATACACAAAAATATACAAAACACTTTCCTACTGTCTAAATCAGAATAGACAGAAAATCATAAATATAGGAAAAGGACTCCTTCGGCTGTGAATCGGCATGAGGGAGAAGGCAGCTCACCGTAGAAGTCCCAGGAAGTGCTCACTAATATGCACCCGAGTGATGTCCGGATCCACCTGCCTCAAACCCTGTACATTTAAGTACAGAAGTGTAGCATGAGTACGTAAACAACGTGTACTCAGTAAGTATCCCGTCTAATCTCAAAGAAGTAGAGATGAGAGGTCGACTCGATATTTACTAAGGTCAATTAGTATATATATATATAAATACGCAAGAGTGAATATAGCATGATTAAACAAAGAATTTACAAGTAATGGCATGTTATAGCATGTAGTGTAAGTCCAGAATACTTCAACATCGAATTTATCATTTATCACGTGAGACAGTGGCAAAATGAAGCATATATATAAGCTTTTCCACAATTAACATGCGCAATAATACCGAGGCGACGGCCCGAACCAACATAAATAAATGTGCACTTGCTGAGGGTCGACGGCGCGCCTATAGATGCATCTATTCATACCGAGGCGATCGGCCCGATCCACAATTAAGGATAATATATATATCAGATCAACACAATTCAATTTATAGAAATAAGCTCATATTCTCCTTTTTAAGTATCTAATAAATGCTAGGTGTTCAAGACAACAATGAGCCATAAGAGCATATTTAATAGGCATGATGTAGGTCCTAAGCTACCCGGACATCTAACATAGTAGTAGCTACGTACGGGCTCTCGTCACATAACGCGTGCGTAGTCCCCGCATTTAGCAACAAGTACTCAATACGAAACCTAAGGGGACAATTCCCTCTTACAAGGTTAGAAAGGAGACTCACCTCGCTCCGAAGCACGCTTTCAACCACAAGACTAGGCTCCAAGCTCAATTCGAAGCCGAACAATCACCAACTAGTTTAAATAAGGCAAGAACTAGTCAATAATTGCTCACAAGGTTGAATTCTAGCTAATTAAGTGATTTCCCAACCTTTCCTGCAACTTTACTAAATTCTGACCCTGGGCCCACGTGCCCAAATTCCGAGATTTTTGAGGAAATTATTCTCTATAACCTAAGGGTTACTAATACGTAAATTTTAGTTCATAACACAACTAATTAGGTGGTTAAATCATAGTTTTTCCAAAACCCTAGGTCTAGCCCTAACCCTTGATTTTATTTGATGTTCTTGGTGTTAAATCTACCTAATGTTCATGTATTTAAGCTAAGAGTGTGGGGGAATTACTTACCTTGTGATAATAGGGAGAAACACCCTCTTTGAAATCTCCAAAATCGCCCAAGTGATGAGAAAATGGGAGATAAAACATTTGAGCCCGTATTAAATGAGCTCACTGCCCCTTGCGATTTCCGCTTCTGCGGTCATGGGACCGTTTCTGCGGTCCCGCATATGCGGAAAATAAACCGCGTTTGCGGTTTTGGGCGAGGGCTGGTCGACCGCTTCGTCGGTCTAGGGACCGCATAAGCGGAACCACTTATGCGATTCCAGGACTGCTTATGCGGTTTTTCCCCTTGGCCGCCTAACCGCTTCTGCGATAAAAGGGCCGCTTCTGCGGTCCAAGAGCCGCAGAAGCGGTTTTGACAGAAGCAGCAAATGTTGATCCCTTTCAATTTCTAGCTTTGCTCGAACCTCGACCATTTGACGCTCGGGGCTCCTGAGCCCCGCCCGAACATACCGATAAGTCTAAAATCACGAGGCGGACCTAGTCGAACCTTTGGAACACCCAAAACATTATTAAACCGCGGAATGGGACCCCAAAATCAATTAATCAAATCTAATGAACTTCAAGTTCTTAACTTCCTACCAACGGGTCAAAATGCCCTTAAACTACTCGGATTGACACCAAACTTTACGGGTAAGTCTGATATGATATTACGGACTCGTACCAAGTGTCGGAATCGAAATCCGACCCCGTTACCTATAAAAACAATAATTTCTTAGTTTATTTAATTCTTTGAAACTTAACTTAACAATTTTTACGAAAAATTCCATTACTCGGGCTAGGGACCTCGGAATTCGATTCCGGGCACACGCCCAGGTCCCATATTTTCCCACGGACCCTGAAAAATTGCCAGATCGCAATTCCGAGTATGTTTTCCCAAAATGTTGACCGAAGTCAAACTTGGCCTTTTTGAAGATATTAAATGAAGCGAATAGGCTTATTCTTGCTCGAAATTCTTCTAACTTCCGAACCACCCGCCCCTGCAAGTCATAATTCAGCTAAAGCAAATGCGGAAAGGATTATTTAAGGGAACGGGGTTCGAGAATGCAAAACGACCAGTCGGGTCGTTACAGTATTTCCTCGAGGCGACAGGATTCAATTTATTTCCTGTCCAATTGTAATCCGGACAGCCGTTGTACTTTATTCGGTTTTCCTCAAAATTGCTCATGCACTTGTGACACTGGGTTCTGGGAGGATTTTTGGGTTATTCGATATTAAGCCTTCTATCGACCTTATGTTCATTTCTGTGAAATTTCATTATTTATTATTTAATGTATAAAAAAAATGATTTCCGCAAATACTAAAATTGGAATTTAATTATGCATTCTTTGTTGGCTTGCCTAACAGCGGTGTCCGATGCCACCACGATCCTTAGTGGATTTTGGGTCGTGACATACCGCTTCTGCGGTCCGCAGGTGTGACCAAAATACCGCATCTGCGATCCTTCCCAAGCTGTCCAATTTTTGCTTTTGTGCCCCTCCTTCCGCAGATGCGGGCCCGCTTCTGCGGAGCCCTGACCGCATCTGCAATCCCTTTCCTCCTGACCAAAATCCGCACATGCGCCTTCCTAGCCGCTTCGCACCTGCAGCCCCTTTCTCGCGGGTGCGGTTATGACAGCAACCAGCAGTCCAGCCCTCTTCAAACTCTAAATTCAATCCGTTAACCACCCGGAATCCACCCGAGGCCCCCGGGACCCAAACCAATCATACCAACCAGTCCCATAACATATTATGGACTTGATCGAGGCCTCAAATCACATCAAGCAACGCTAAAATCATGAACCAACCTCCAATTCAAGCTTTATGAATCTTAGAACTTCAAACTTCTATTTTCGATGCCGAAACCTATCAAATCACGTCCGATTAACACCAAATTTTTCATACAAGTCATATTTGACACTACAAACCTACTCCAACTTCCGGAATTGGATTCTGACCCCGTTATCAAAAGGTCCACTTCCGGTCAAACTTCACAAAAACCTTCGGATTTCTATCTTTAGCGAAATGACTCCAAAATGACCTACGGACCTCCAAATTCACTTCCAATCACGCTCCCAACTCCAGAATCACCATACGGAGCTACTTCTAGCCTCGAAAACCCAAACGGACATCGATAACACTGGAATGCACTTCAAGCCAAACTTATGAAATTTCTTCCAAAATGCTAACTTCCACAATAGGCGCCAAAATGCTCTCGGGTCATCCAAAACCCGGTCCGAGCGTACGCCCAAGTCTGAAATCATCATATGAACCTGCTGGAACCTTCAGATCCCGATTCCGAGATCGTTTACTCTGAAATCCAATCTCAGTTAAATCTTCCAACTTAAAGCTTACGAAATGAGAATTCTCTCTCCAAATCATTTCTAAACTTCCCGAAATTTAATTCCGACCACGCGCACAAGTCATAATACCTTAAATGAAGCTGCTCATGGCCTCTAACTGCTGAGCGACGCGCTAGAGCTCAAAACGACCGATCGGGTCGTTACATTCTCTCCCACTTAAACATACGTTCATCCTCGAACGTGCTGAGAACTACACTGGAGTAGTCTGAAATCATTGTTTAACTTCTCATGCACCTTCTCGTGCTACCACAACTATGTTGAGCACATCAGCTCGATCAATTCTGAAGATATTCCCTTTTATTCAAGCAATTAAGCCTTAGAGACCAATTCCAACATTAGAAATTCTATACCCGACCTGTTTCCAACATATGATCACCATATCAATCACTACACACTGTACCCAAACATGACTGCATAACTTTGATGAATTCACACCTTGCATCACTTTACTCACCGGACCACAATAACATTTTCTGATCAACTTAGTCGAAATTCCACGAATCTAATGCTCCCATTGCACCTCATGACCTATATAGGTCTTGCTCTAACTCCTACAATACCAGCACGACGGATCAGATGTGCAAAAATTCATAACTACTACCGAATCAACAATTCATTGGGTCTTTGCTCCTGACAAGAACCCTCACCTCATTCTGAACCGAATAATGGTCTTAACTTCTTAATGCACTTCACATAATCCGATTGCACTGATTCTAAATCCAATGATCTCGTCTCATCCCGTACGAACTGCTCAGGCAATAAGCCACCCCGGACTTGATCAAAAGTCTCATATGAAGCCACAATATGCCAATAGGCTACCAGTTCAAATGCGATACAAAAAGAAAAACAACTTCGAAAAGGAAATTCAATTACCCCGCTCGCGAATCATACATGCGATACGGGCACATAACTAATACGAGCTTTCCTCGGGAAAATAGGAAACAAAATGCATAAAAATAGATATGGGGACTGTACTTAACATCACATTGTTGCGGCGCACAACCCGATTCAAATAGCATAACCATGGTGGCGTGCCACCCGATCCATACAACATAACCATAGCGGCATGCCGCCCAATCCAAATAACATACACATGACGGCGTGCCACCCGATCCACATGTAGAACTCACATATGGAGATGCACATCGAGCTAAATTACTCATTATAATAGAATACCAAATTTCGGTCACGAGCACGCTACGTGCATAATACCTTCCCTGAGGGAACATATAGCGCTATAAGCTACGAAACTCAAGCACAACTGAGGTGCGATATACAACCTGAATATCAAGAGCTATCCTGCTCATATGACATCATCTCTACGCGGAACCACAATACATAAGAAATTCACCAAGCCTTCTCACAACTCATACGGCGCAGTACATCACTACATGAAACTGCTGACAACGAAATAATTCCCCGACCACTCTTCCATAAGGAGCGCATTGCTGAAATGAACACACCTGGCCTGCTATAAAGCCTATATTCACATTAAATCCCTCCTCAGACCTCCAGCTGATTCTGATTACACCGAACTAGGCTAATGACCTTTCAAGGGTCCATAACCACCCCCTTTTTAACACATAAGAACAACCATCATAACCGGAGCAAATCTCCACAGTCCATAACCCAATAAGTCGAGTGACCTCCCGGCATAAATTTTCAAATTATTGATATTACCACAATCCTCATACTTGGTTTAAATCTTAAATCAATCAAGTGGCTAAATGCCACACTTATACAATCTTCCTGTGGGACACGCTCCCACAACCTTTCAAAATACAAAACAGGTCCGTACGTCCAAACCACCGGCCGCACTAATGCTGAAAAGCGATAAAAAATCCTTAACCATCCCTTTATCAAAAAACACCGATCTCATGTGACAATGACGACAAGACCAACTTACTTTAAACATCGACACTCCTTTCCTGTTCATCTAAGGTCGTGACATCCTTGTCAGTACCGAACTGTAACCTTGATCCTCACTTCAAATTCCATACCACTCACTGCACCCAACATGCCAATAAAAGCTTTTCATTGGACTCGCTTCAGGAAAAACATAGCAACACACAGGTAAATTCTCATAACCATAGAATATGCAAGCATCTAAGTAGTGGTCTTAAGCCACCATAGCCCTTCCGGGATCCGCTACATGTAACAGGCCATAACAGTAGAATACTCCTGAATAACATCAATTATGGCAGCCGACAGGCCTCGGGCGTACCTCCACAAACCACATACATAACTTGACCATGCTGAAGGAACTAATCTCTACCGCTAATATGCCAACTCAACTGTGGCTAACCAATCTATCTTCTTTCGATTTACCTAATTTCCTTAGAAATAATAACAACTCTGTAAACCCATAACACACTCCATCTGCACTCATCCTGAGTGACCTTTAATTACGAGACCATGCTGTCTCGAATCCCACGAACCATTTCATTCCTTCCTTGTGCGCACATTCGCACCCTCAACTGATATGCCCATTCTGCTAATCCTTCTACGAATCCAAAGTCCTTTCTCATTTTCCTCTTCAAGTGCTACACTGCAAGTCAAAACATCGTAGAACATTCTGGGCCTCCACTCATAAGCTGCTACCAAGCTTGAACCCTAACAGTACCTATAAGCTCGAAATCATTAGGCACAACACTTTACCCCTTGAATCCACTAGGACCATTATTAAGAGCCACCCACTCTGACTTGGTCCTGAATATAATCAACTTCATAAATCTTATAACACATGAATACTCTCTCGACGAAGCACCCAGCGGAATCACTTTCTTTGAAACCGGCATCTATACAAGGCATAAATCCTGAATCCTTCCTCAAGTCTGAACATGAGCCAATAAGCCCAACCATAGCACCCTTTAACAATTCCTTTGCTCAAACCACCACTTATGTTCTTTTCCCGTAGCCGAAATAACCCAGAAATATGCCAACAACCAGAAAACCTCGCAAGTAGTTAACCATGCAACCCAATCATAGGCGGTGGGACTCTCCCACTTAGCTTGAAGACATTATTTCACAACTCTGGAATTCATCCAACTTCTTTATCTCTTATTGACATAACCTTGCGCAATCAACTGCCTAAATTCTCGAATTCTTTCTGTAAAACCCCCTTTTTATACTCTGAATCATCGACCACATTCGCACGACCGATCACTTTGCTGCATATTAGCCCATACTTCAAATTAGATCCGTAGAACCCCAATCGCCAATCACTAACATTCCCTAATCGATCCCAACTCTCATTAAGGTGCGTAGTCATCCTACCAACAAGCCCCTATGCAGCTCCGCTACTCTCCCAATTTGGGCAAACTCACTTCTTTAATCAACTGCTCGACCTGCTCTTCTTATACCTGGCCTTCTAGAAGTTTTAAACATCGCCTAACACTTCCCACACGTCCTTCCTCATACCTTGTTGCTCAATCGTTGCCTTAAATAAAATCCATCTTTGTATCATTTGCACCCACAATTGCTACTGACTTTAAACTTTTCCGAAGATCATCTTTCTCGAACCGTCAGCATCAAAAATACTGATTCAATCTTAAACCACCACACTCTGTGATATCTGACATTGCACCTCCAATACTATTTCACAATATCTTTGCCCCAAAGGCGAATTGTAGAAGGTCATAACACCGACAAACTTAGTACGTTCAATTGGGACAACGACACCCCATCATAAAAGAAAGCTCCACAACGCTTGCAAATACCAAGTCTCATTACTTCCACCAGCCCACATCTAACTATCCTTAGTCCGATTGCATTTCCCCTCCCGGGAATAAAATACTGAATCTCTTGATTATGTACTGAGTAAACCTCCCTTCAAGTCATTCACTGCCCCGACACGTAGGCAAACATCCTACCATCATATCACTACTATATGCAACAATCGTTCATAAGCATCATGGCAACTTCTGCCTAACCTCAGAGCTCTCAGAAATACCGCTACTAAGCTTAAAAAATTTGATATCCTTCCATAAGGCGACGATAACAATTCGATCAACTATACCGGGAGAAACATCTCGCACCACATCTGTAGTACCATTACGATTCTTCAATCCTCGATTTATAACAAGCGCTTCGCATCACACAAGATTGAGTAGGAAGGAAACAAAGGCATAAGCCTCCAGGAATCAAATCGCACAATAAGGAATCAAGAAGGGAAGTACTCCTAACAGCCCTGTAGCCTCCCGAGGATAAGTACAGACGTCTATGCACCGATCCGCGAGACTCTACTAGACTTGCTCATGACTCGTGAGACCCTAGGAACCTAGTGCTCTTATACCATGTTGTCACAACCCAAAATCCACTGAGGGTCGTGGTGGCGCCGGACACCGTTGTCAGGCAAGCCAACCAAAATACTTAATTAAATTCCAAGTTTTGTATTGTCTAGAATCATTTTCCTTTATACATTAAATAATAAATAATAAAATTTACAGAAACAACCGCGAAGTCTTTAACAAAACTTAACATCTAATAATCCAAAAGTCCTCCCAGAACCCGGTGTCACAAGTGCATGAGCAATTTCTAAGAAATAATGTAATACAACAATTGTCCGGAATACAATATTGGACAGAAATAAATACAGAAAACTGAAAGAGACTCTGTTAGCTGCAAATCGCCTTAAGAAGTGCAGCTCACCTAAGTCTCCGTATCATCCGTGCTGCTACGCCCAGTAGGCCACTAGAGATGCATATGCTTGTGCAACAAAAATGCACAGAAGTGTAGTATGAGTACGAAAACAACGTGTACCCAATGAGTATCGCGTCTAAACTCGAAGAAGTAGAGACGAGATGGTCGACTTCGACACTTACTAATGGTCCAATGATGGTATGTCTGTAGTATATTAATTCGTAAATTTTTATAAACATGATTATAATTCAATAGGCTGATGCAAATATACAATTCTTTCTTTTATAGGAAATCATTCCTTTTCATCATTTATACGTATATTCTTAAGCCAAAAAGAGCCAGCAACAACTTCAATAAGTTTCAAGGCAAGCAATACAAGCATGCGCAAATCATGCCGAGGTCGACGGCCCGCTACAACAAAAATGTAAATTGTGCACTGCCGAGGGTCGAACGGCGCGAACCATAGATGCATCTATTACCCCGATCGCGAACTATCCATGCGACGCGGTCAACATAAATTAAACAATTAACCTGCTCGCAATTCATGGATACGACGCAGGTACACATCGAAAAAAAATGCTCAGGTAGCCAATTAAGAATTTATCAGGGAATATTTATTAAAATAAAAGCCACTTTATCTTTTAACGATTTAAGAAAAGAAGTTTAATACTTTTTAAAATTTATTTATTAATCCGATGTGGTTTAAGCAATTCGAGTTGTCAATAAGTAACAGTTAATCCGAGTATAGCATGCTTTTGGGTCCTATACTAGCCGGACAATAGCATAATAGTATCTACGCACGAACTCTCGCCACCTTATGCATGCGTAGCCCCCACAAATAGGAGCACATAACCGATTAATTCACCTATGGGGACAATTTCCTCTTACAAGGTTAGAAAGGAGACTCACCTCGCTCTGAAGATCCATAATCGGTATTCCACGCTCTTCCGAAGACTCCAATCGATGCATAAAGCTCCAAAACTAGCCAGCAATGATAACAATCCATTAATATATGCTCAATCATTCATTACAATCCGATTTATAACGATTCTTAACCCCGATCGAAAAGTTGACAAAAATGCCCTCGGGCCCACGTGCCCGGATTTCGAAATTTCTCGAAGACAAAGTTTACCCATGAACTTACGAACTCAAATATATGATTTTCTCTTGATTCCATACCCAAAATCGCGGTTAAATTCCAAGAATACTAATTTTATAGGTTTTCCCTGAAACCTCAAGTTTTCTACAAATTTCATGCTCAAATTCATACATAGTTGATTTATTTAACTCAAAATAGGTGTGGATAACTTACCTTGACGTTGATGACGAAAATCCCCTCTTGAAGCTCCCCAAAATTGCCCATGCCAAGTGAAAAATGGGAGAAGAATGGCCAATTCCCGAATTTAAAATAATTATCTGCCTCCAGCTATTTTCGCTCCGCGGCTCCTCTACCGCATCTGCAGTTCCGCAGGTGCGACCCAAATACCGCATCTTTGGTCCTTCCCAGGTTGCCCTATTTCCGCTTCTGCGCCCCTCCTTCTACAGATGCGGGCCCGCTTCTGCGGAGCCCTGACCGCATCTGCGGTCCCTTTCCTCCTGACCAAAATCCGAACATGCGCCTTCCTAGCCGCTTCTGTGGCTCCACACCTGCGGCCCCTTTCTCGTGGGTGCGGTTATGACAGCAACCAGCAGTTCAGCCCTCTTCAAACTCCAAATTCGATCTGTTAACCACCCGAAATAAATCTGAGGCCCCCGGGACCCAAACCAATCATACCAACCAGTCCCATAACACATTACGGACTTGCTCGAGGACTGAAATCACATCAAGCAACGCTAAAATTATGAACCAACCTCCAATTCAAGCTTTATGAATCTTAGAACTTCAAACTTCTATTTTCGATGCCGAAACCTATCAAATCACGTCCGATTGACCCCAAATTTTGCACACAAGTCATATTTGACACTACAAACCTACTCCAACTTCCGGAATTAGATTCCGACCCCGATATCAAAAGGTCCACTTCCAGTCAAACTTCTCAAAAACCTTCGAATTTCTATCTTTAGCCAAATGACTCCAAAATGACCTACGGACCTCCGAATTCACTTCGGATCGCGCTCCCAACTCCAGAATCACCATACGGAGCTACTCCCAACCTCGAAATCCCAAACGGACATTGATAACACTGGAATGCGCTTCAAGCCAAACTTATGAAATTTCTTCCATAATGCTAACTTCCACCACATGCGCCAAAATTCTCCCGGGTCATCCAAAATCCGGTTCGAGCATACGTCTAAGTCCAAAATCATCATACGAACCTGCTGGAACCTTCGGATCCCGATTCCGAGGTCGTTTACTATGAAATCCAATCTCAGTAAATTCTTTCTGCTTCAATACAAGGCATAAATTCTGAAACTTTTCCAAGTTCGAACAAGAGCCCATAAGGCTAACCATAGCCTTAATTCCAACTAAAACCAGCTCAATTCTACTCGATCAACTCTAATACCGATATTGAAACATGAAACAACACGATAAGGGGGAAACGGGGCGGTAACTCACGTGATAACGGGTCGGGTCGTCACAGGCATCTTTTGGATTACATGGGGGCAGACCGGGTTATTTAATTTTGGGCCTGGGGACGGGTGAATTGGGTATGGTAGATTTTTAGGCCCAAATTAGTTATCTTTTCTTTTCTTGTTATTTCTTTTGCTTTTGCATTTATTTCCCTTTTTATTTTATATTTTACTTTGCATTATTTTTTTTCTGATTTTGTAAAAATCAAAACAACACCTAATTAAACTAATTAACTTCTAAAATTATTTAAAAATCAATTATCAACTCAATTTGCATAGGAACTATATTTTTTTTTATGAATTTTTTTAAATTTTGTTCTGAAGCAGATCAATACCTAATTAATACTAAAAATGAAAAATTAAAATTCTAAATGCAAATGCATATATTTTTTATTTTTAATATGAATTATTATGCAGCTAATTAATATAAAAATATAAAAATATCAACAAAAAATTGTAAAAATAAAATAAAATCATTTTTTTTTGGATTTTAGGAATAATTTACTTAGGGCAAAAATCACGTGCTCACAGCTACCCCTCTTTGCCTGGAAACACGAAGAGTTTTCGTGCAAAGACAAGTGAGCGGTAATGAGGGATTTTTGCCCATTCGCATATTCCGTGTGAAGTATTTTGAAAAAGATTTTGACCGCACCCTGCTTCAGAGGTTGCCTACATATCCTGGGCTAAACAGGAATTAGGTTAGTGTAGTTCAAGAGTGTTTGGTAGTTGGGACTACCAGAAGCTGTGATTTTACTATTGTTGCTGGTGTTACTGCTCGTTGACTTCCTTATTACACCATATCAAGATAAGAATAAGCTAGCATAAGCTATGCTCTATGAGTTACAAGAAATCCTATATATGCCTTCAACTTGCTCTTACGTTGCCTTGAACTTGTATCCTGTGTTGCCTTGAACTTGTATCTTGTGTTCTTCTGACAGAATTCTTGCTGTTGCCTTGGCTATGTTTTGCCATTCCTCCTGATGTTGATTGACTACTATAATTTGAAATATGTGTCCATTCTTCAGGTGGACTCCTGCTTGCTATTACTTGAAAAGGTATTCCCTTGTTCTCCAGGTGGGCTCCTACTTGCGGTGCTTGAAAAGTATTCCCTTATTCTCCAGGTGGGCTCCTGATTGTGATGCTTGAAAAGGTATTCCCTTGTTCTCCTGGTGGGCTCCTGCTTGCGGTGCTTGAAAAGTATTCCCTTATTCTCCAGGTGGGCTCCCGATTGCGATGTTTGAAAATGTATTCCCTTGTTCTCCAGGTGGGCTCCTGATTGCGACAAAATAGACAAACAAAGAAAATTTTCTGCCCCAGTATGGTGACTGGGCATATCGTGTTATCAAATACTAAAAGCTAAAATTTGGCTTGTACTTCCCTTGTTTTCCAGGTTGGCGCCTACTTGCTGCATTTGAAAAGATATTCCCTTTGTTTTCCAGGTGGGTTCCTGCTTGCTGACTTTGAAAAATATTCCCTTTATTCTTCAAGTGGGCTTCTACTTGCTGAATTTGCAAAATATTCCCTTTATTCTTTAGGTGGGCTCCTGCTTACTGAATTTACAAAAGATATTCCCTTGTTCTTCAGGTGGGCTCCTTCTTGCGATGTTCGAAAATGTATTCCCTTGTACTCCAGGTGGGCTCCTGCTGTTGGATTTGAAAAATATTCCTTTGTTCTCCAGGTGGGCTCCTGATTTCAAAGAAAAATTCTTTCTGCCCCTGTTTTAATCAAAGAAAGGATTTGTTAATATAAAATGGTGGTTAGCTGCTGGCATTCTTGTTGGTCATGCTCCTGCTTCCGACTTTGCTCCGACTTGCTTCTTTGGACTTGCTTTGACTTGCCATGACTTCCCGGCTAACTTTCAAACCCTCTGATCCTGATGAGCCAAATGTCTTTCCTCGTGCTACTGTTTTGGTTTTTCTGTTCCTTTTTTATGAAACTTCGCTTCTTCCTCCAATTATCTAATTACCCTTCTGATGGGATTTGCATTGGTCCTTCGTATTTTACTTTCTTTTGATATGTCCCGATCTCGTTATGCCACACAACTGGGAAAATGATAGTTAGCTTTGACTAAAACGTCTTATAGATAGATTTCAAGAAAAAATGAAATGCAATGACCTCGAAGGTTTTGTGGATAGAAAAACTCTGAAAGAGGATAGGACTTATTTGAGTGGAAAGGCTGATTCCATTGATTGTGCCATGCATTTTGGATTAACCAGCCTAGTCTGTCCAACCAGTCAACTATCAATTGCCACATTTGTTATTCCATATTTTCACAACCTAACTTTTACCGGAACCCAAACCTCGCTTATTTTGCCATGTTTCAAACACCTTTCAATCACATACCTTCTTCATTTGCCCATCTGAAAACTCACTTTCACCTTACGGTGCCCGTGAGGGTTTTCACCAATAATACTCTCTCATTTTAATATCTCTCAACTCACGTCGCCTTACGGTGCCCGTAAAGGATTTCACCAATAAGACTCTCTCATTTTCATTTCTCTCGACTCACATCGCCTTATTGTAATGACCCGACCGGTCGTTTTGAGTACTAGTGCTCTGTTCAGACATCGGAGGCCATGAAAAGCTTCATTTCGTGTATTATGACTTGTACGCGTGGTCAGAATTTGATTTCGGGAAATTCGGAGTTGATTTGGGAAGAGAATTCTCATTTCGGAAGCTTAAAGTTGAAAGAATGAACTAGGATTTGAATTTTTAGTAAACGACCTCGGAATCAGGAGCTGGAAGTCCCAGTAGGTTCGTATGATGATTTCGGACTTGGGCGTATGCCCGGATTGGGTTTTGGATAACCCGGGAGTGTTTTGGCGCCTAATGTGGAAGTTAGCAATTTAGAAGAAATTTCATAAGTTTGACTTGAAGAGCATTTCAGTATGTACGTTTGAAATTCCAAGACTGGGAGTAACCCCATATAGTGGTTCTGGAGTTTGGGGCGCGATCGGAAGTGAATTCGGAGGTCCGTAGACTATTTTGAGGCCATTTAGCTAAAGATAGAAAATTGAAGGTTTTTGGAGAGTTTGACCGGGGGGTTGACTTTTTGATATCGGGGTCAGAATCAAATTTCGAAAGTTGGAGTAGGTCCATAATGTCAAATATGACTTGTGTGCAAAATTTGAAGTCAATCGGACGTGATTTGATAGGTTTCGGCATCGGAAATAGAAGTTGGAAACTTCAAAGTTCTTCAAGCTTGAATTGAAGTGTAATTCATGAATTTAGCGTTGTTTGATATGATTTGAAGCCTCGAGCAAGTCCGAAATGTATTTTGGGATTGTTTGGTATGTTTGGTTGGGATCCCGGGGTCCTCGGGTAGATTCCGGATGATCAACGGATCAATTTTTGCCTTGAGAGGGTGGCTGGTTTGCTGGTATTTGTGCAGCAGAGTTTTACTCTATGCGATCGCATGAGAGGAGATGTGATCGCATAGAGCAATGGTTGAGGGGGGCAAAATGCCTATGCGATCGCAATGGGCTTCATGCGATCGCGGAAGAGGATTTCCTGTGTATATGCGATCACATGGCTTAGGGGTGCGAACGCATTGAAG